>JAJOOF010003070.1:0-70138 GCA_029582545.1 Solanum lignicaule
TTACCCATAATAGCAAGAACACAATTCATAATGTTAGATGAAGAAATCATGAACTTACGTAAAGAGAATAATAAACCCAGAAATTCAACTTGAATTGCAAAGCCAAAATCAACAAAACGAACTTAGAAAATCAATAATTGCTAGGGTTTTCAATTAAATCTCCCAAGTCACCAAGTAAAACTAGAATAATAATGTCCAACCCCCAAAAACAAGGTTTACATGCCATATTTATAGAAAACAAATCCTACATTAAAAGGGAAACAAATTAAGGAAAGTTTGTTCAGGTACGCGTGTTCATTCCACGAGACTGACTTACGGACCGTCGATGGATCTATGATCCGTAAATCCCTTCCATCAGCCAGGACTTAGAAAATATTTCAGCTTCCAAACTTCAGCTTCTCTGAAGCAAACGACGGACTAGCATTACGGACCGTAGATCAATCTACGGTCCGTCAATCCCCTCCGTAGCTCCACACTTAGAATCTTCAAAAATCAAGTACTGGAACCTTGCAGTATCAATCTACGGATCAACAGTACGGTCCGTAGATCAATCTACGGACCGTCAATGGACACCGTGGTTCCACACTTAGTCAAATTTCCCTGATTTGTCCTCCATACCTTGCCTGCTGATCTACGGACCGTAAATAGACCTATGGTCCGTAGATCAGCTCCATGAATCCCCTTTTTCTGCATTTCTTACAGCTGTCTCTATGCTTCCACACCTGAACATCTCTCCTGCAAAACATGATCAAAACACATAAAAACCGATATAAAAAGGCCCTAGACACACACAACTTGTAAGTGAAATGTATTAGAAATACCGTAAACTCACGATATATCACAAGTTGGTGAAGACCCCAAAACTTCATTAATGAGATCAAGAAAATCTTTGGAGTGATGCAAGTGACTGGAAATGATAGGGTAGAGTTGGTGTCCTACCAACTTAAGGATGTGGCTCACATTTGGTTCACGCAATGGAAGTAAAACACGGGTGGGAATGCAGTTCCTGTGAATTGGGAGTGTTTTACCGAAGCTTTTCTGGATAGGTTCTTCCCAAGAGATTGAGGGAGGCTATGGCTCAGGAATTCATGAAATTGAGACAAGGTTTCATGTCAGTCCAAGAGTACAGACTTAAGTTCACCAAGTTCTCCAGATATGCTCCACATATGGCTGCTGATCCCAGGGCACAAATGAGTAAGTACCTATTTGGGGTATCAAACTTGGTGAAAATAGAATGTAGAAATGTTATGTTATTGTAGGATATGAGTATCTCTAGGTTCATGAATCACGCTCAGCAGGTTGAGGGAGAAAAGCTTAGAGAACTAGCTGAGGACAACAAAAAGGCTAGAATTGGGAAATATGAGTACTCTCAATAGAAATCGTGTGGTGGAAATCACTCGCAGTTTTAGAAAAGGTCTTCTGCTCTAGCACCTTCATCAGCCTGACCTCTATCCCCCAGGTTTCGACAGGATCAGAAAGGTAGGGCTTCAAGCTCTAAATCTCAGGGGAATGTTTCAGGTAACAGGACCAACCCAACTTGTTCATAGTGTGGTAAGAACCATCTGGGTGTGTGTCTTGCAGGCAAGGAAAGATGTTTTGGTTGTGGTCAGACTAGTCACATATTGAGAGATTGTCCTTCTTCTAAGAAGGAAAAATAGGTAACAAATGTAGGCCTCAGTCTACAACTTCAGCAGCACCAGCAGGTCTCCCAACTCAGCAGGGTATAACAGGTTGTATGTCATCCAGGCTCGCCAGGACCATGAAGATTCTCTTTATGTGGCTACTGGTACGTTACGAGTCTTTCATTCAGATGTTTATGCTTTGTTAGATCCAGGGATTACTCTTTCCTTTGTAACTACATATATATTAGTGAACTTCGATGTCAGTCCAGAAACTTTCTCAGAACCCTTCTCACTCTCTAACCCAGTTTGTGACCTAGTTATAGTTAGACGGGTATACAGAAATTACCCTGTAACAGTCTCTCTGAAAGTCACCTCAGAAGATTTTGTATAGTTAGAAATGGTAGACTTTGATGTCATTATGGGCATGCATTGGTTAAATTCCAGTTATACCTCAATCGATTGTAGAACTAGGATCGTTCATTGTTAGTTTCCCAGCAAATCAATCTTAAAATGGAAGGGTGGTAGCTCAGTGCCTACGGGACGATTAATTTCCTACCCTAAGGCCAGAAAGATGATTTCCAAGGGGTATATCTATCATCTAGTTTGGGTTACGGATTCCAGCTCTGAAACCCCAACTCTTGAGTCAGTTACAGTAGTAAATGAGTTTCCAGAAGTGTTTCCAGCAGATCTTTCCGGAGTTCCTCCCCAAAGACAGATCGACTTGGAATTAATCTTCTTCCAAATACCCAGCCTCTTTCTATTCCTCCTTACATAATGGCTCCAGCTTAGCTTAAGGAAATAAAAGAGCTTCATCAGACTCAATATTTCCCCATAGGGTGAAACAGTGGTGTTCGTGAAAAAGAAAGATAGGTTCTTCCCAAAAGAGTTGAGGGAGGCTAAGGCTCAGGAATTCATGAAATTGAGACAAGGTTTCATGTCAGTCCAAGAGTAAAGACTTAAGTTCACCAAGTTCTTAGGGTATGCTCCACATATGGTTGCTGATCCCATGGAACAAATGAGTAAGTTACTATTTGGGGTATCAAACTTGCTGAAAACAGAATGTAGAAATGCTATGTTATTTTAGGATATGAGTATCTCTAGGTTCATGACTCACACACAGTAGGTTGAGGGAGATAAGCTTAGAGAACTAGTTGAGGACAACAAAAAGGATAGAATAGGGAACTATGAGTACTCTCAATAGAATCGTGTGGTGGAAATCAGTCGCTGTTTTAGAAAAGGTCTTCAACTCTGGCACCTTCATCAGCCTGACCTCCATCCACCAGGTTTCGACAGGATCAGAAAGGTAGGGCTTCAGGCTCTAAATCTCAGGGTAATGTTTCAGGTAACAGGACCAACCCAACTTGTCATAGTTTGGTTAGAACCATCTTGGCGTGTGTCTTAAAGGCAAGGAAAGATGTTTTGGTTGTGGTCAGACTGGTCACATGTTGAGAGATTGTCCTTCTTCTAAGCAAGGACATTTAGGTAACAAATGTAGGGCTCAGTCTACAACTTCAGCAGCACCAGCAGGTCGCCCAACTCAGCATGGTATGACAGGTTGTATGCCATCCAGGATCGCCAGGACCATGAAGATTCTCTTTATGTGGTTACTGGTACGTTACCAGTCTTTCATTCAGATGTTTATGCTTTCTTAGATCCAGGGGTTACTCTTTCCTTTGTAACTCCATATATATTAGTGAACTTCGATGTCAATCAAAACACTTTCTCAGAACCCTTCTCACTCTCTAACCCAGTTTGTGACCTAGTTATAGTTAGACGGGTATACAGAAATTGCCCTGTCACAGTCACTCAGAAAGTCACCTCAGAAGATTTTGTAGAGTTAGAAATGGTAGACTTTACTGTCATTATAGGCATGCATTAGTTACATTCCAGTTATACCTCAATCGATTGTAGAACTAGGATCGTTCATTGTTAGTTTCCCAGTGAACCAGTCTTAAAATGGAAGGGTGGTAGATCAGTGCCTACGAGTCGATTATTTTACTCCCTTAAGGCTAGAAAGATGATTTACAAGGGGTATATCTATCATCTAGTTTGGGTTACGGATTCTAGCTCCGAAACCTCAACTCTTGAGTCAGTTGCAGTAGTAAATGATTTTCCAGAAGTGTTTCCAAAAGATCTTTCCGGAGTTCCTCCCCAAAGGGAGATCGACTTGGAATTAATCTTCTTCCAAATACCCAACCTATTTCTATTCCTCCTTACATAATGGCTCCAGCTTAGCTTAAGGAAATAAAAGAGCTCCAACAGACTTAATATTTCCCCATAGGGTGCAACAGTGTTGTTTGTGAAAAATAAATATAGGTTCTTCCCAAGAGAGTTGAGAGAGGCTAAGGCTCACGAATTCATGAAATTGAGACAAGGTTTCATGTCAGTCCAAGAGTAAAGACTTAAGTTCACCAAGTTCTCTAGGTATGCTCCACATATGGTTGCTGATCCTAGGGCACAAATGAGTAAGTTCCTATTTGGGGTATCAAACTTGATGAAAATAGAATGTAGAAATGCTATGTTATTGTAGGATATGAGTATATCTAGGTTCATCACTAACGCTCAGCAGGTTGAGGGATATAAGCTTAGAGAACTAGCTGAGGACAACAAAACGGCTAGAATAGGGAACTATGAGTACTATCAATAGAAATTGCGTGGTGGAAATCACTCGCAGTTTTAGAAAAGGTCTTCAGCTCTAGCACATTCATCAGCCTGACCTCCATCCCCCAGGTTTCGACAGGATCAGAAAGGTAGGGCTTCAGGCTTTAAATCTCAGGGGAATGTTTTAGGTAACAGTACCAACCCAACTTGTTCATAGTGTGGTAAGAACCATCTGAGCGTGTGTCTTGCAGGCAAGGAAAGATGTTTTGGTTGTGGTCAGACTGGTCACATGTTGAGAGATTGTCCTTCTTCTAAGCAGGGACAAATAGGTAACAAATGTAGGCCTCAGTCTACTACTTCAGCAGCACCAGCAGGTCTCCCAACTCAGCAGGGTATAACAGGTTGTATGTTATCCAAGCTCGCCAGGACCATGAAGATTCCCTTTATGTGGTTACTGGTACGTTACGAGTCTTTCATTCAGATGTTTATGCTTTGTTAGATCCAGGGGTTACTCTTTCCTTTGTAACTCCATATATATTAGTGAACTTCAATGTCAGTCCAGAAACTTTCTCAGAACCCATCTCACTCTCTAACCCAGTTTGTGACCTAGTTATAGTTAGACGGGTATACATAAATTGCCCTATCATAGTCTCTCAGAAAGTCACCTCAGAAGATTTTGTAGAGCTAGAAATGGTAGACTTTGATGTCATTATAGGCATGCATTAGTTACTTTCCAGTTATACCTCAATCGATTGTAGAACTAGGATCATTCATTGTTAGTTTCCCAGCGAACCAGTCTTAAAATGGAAGGGTGGTAGCTCAGTGCCTACGGGTCAATAAATTTCCTACCTTAAGGCCAGAAAGATGATTTCCAAGGGGTATATCTATCATCTAGTTTGGGTTACAAATTCCAGCTTCGAAACCCTAACTGTTGAGTCAGTTGTAGCAGTAAATGAGTTTCCAGAAGATCTTCCCGGAGTTCCTCCCGAAAGGGAGATCGACTTGGAATTAATATTCTTCCAAATAACCAGCCTATTTCTATTCCTCCTTACATAATGGCTCCAGCTTATCTTAAAGGAATAAAAGATCTTCATCAGACTCAATATTTCCCCATGGGGTGCAACAGTGTTGTTCGTGAAAAAGAAAGATGGTTCTCTCAGGGTGTGCATTGACTATCAGAAGTTGAACAAAGTAACAATCAAGAATAAGTACCCTATCCCCAAGATTAATGACTTGTTCGACCAACTTCAGGGTGCTAGTCATTTTTTGAAATAGACCTCAGACCCGATTATCATCACCTTAAAGTCAGAGATAGTGACATCCCGAAAATAACCTTCAGAACTTGGTATGGTCATTATGAATTTGTCGTTATGTCCTTTGGACTAACCAATGCTCCTGCAGCTTTCATGCATTTGATGAACATGGTGTTCAAGTAGTATTTGGACTTGTTTGTTATCATCTTTATTGATGATAATCTCATATACTCTAGGAATGAGGAAGAACGTGCAACTCATTTGAGGGTTGTCCTGCAAACTCTCAAAGATCGCCAGTTATTCACTAAGTTTAGCAAATGTAAGTTTTGGTTACGTTTATTTGGTTTCCTTGGGCATATAGTATCTAGGGAAGGGATACGAGTAGATTCTCATAAAATAAAGGCGGTGAAGCAATGGCCCAGACCTACCTCTCCTACAGATATCAGAAGTTTCTTGGGTTTAGCCGGTTATTACAAAAGGTTTGTTGAAGGATTTTCATCCATAGCTTCTCGATTGACTAAGTAGACTTAAAAAAGGTTAAGTTTCAGTGGTCAAATCAGTGTGAGAAGAGCTTCTAAGAATTAAAAACTAGGTTAACTATAACTCTTGTTTTGACTCTACCAGAGGAGTCAGACGATTATGTGATCTATTATGATGCATCCAGAGTCAGCCTGTGTTGTGTGTTGTGTGTTGATGCAGCGAAGTAAGGTTATAACTTATGCTTCTAGACAGGTTCAGGTGCATGAGAAGAACTATCCGACTCATGACATCGAGCTTGCAACAGTAGTATTTGCCCTAAAGATTGTATGGTGTTCATGTAGATGTGTTCACAGACCATAAGAGCCTTCATTATGTGTTCACCCTAAAGGAGTTGGATCTTCCCCAGAGGATATGGCTTTAATTTCTCTAGAACTATGACATGAATGTGTTTTACCATCCTGGTAAGGCAAATGTAGTAGTTCATGCTCTTAGTAGAGTATCTATAGGTAGTGTAGCACATGTTGAGGAAGAAATGAAGGAATTAGCGAAGGATGTTCACCGGCTTGCTAGGTTAGAAGTTTGCCTTATGAACATATCAGATAATGGTGTAACAGTTCAGAATGGCTCAAAATATTCATTTGTAGCAGAGGTTAAGGAAAAATAAGACAGTGATCCTATATTTCTTCAATTGAAGGGTGCAGTTCATCAACAAAAAGTTGAGGTTTTCTCCCGAGGGAGATGGTGTGCTTCGCTACCAAGTTCATTTATGTGTTCCCAAGGTGGGTGAGTTAAGACAACAAATCCTTACATAATCCCATAACTTCAGGTATTCTATTCATCCAGGTGCAACTAATATGTATCGTGATCTACAAGAAGTTTTTTAGTGGAATGGCATGAAGAGGGATATAACAGATTTTGTGGCTAAGTGCTCCAACTGTCAACAGCTGAAGGTAGAACATCATAAAACAAGAGGTATGACTCAATAGATTAACATTCCTACATGGAAGTGGGAAGTGATTAACATGGATGTTATTACAGGATTATCTCGTACTCCAAAACAGCATGACTCCATTTGGGTGATAATAGACAAAGTTACTAAGTCTGCTCACTTTTTGGTTGTTAAGCTACAGATTCGATGGAGGACTATGCTAAAATCTACATTAATGAGATAGTCAGATTGCATCGGGTTCCTTTGTTTATCATCTCAAATAGAGGTTCTCAGTTTACCTCTCATTTCTGGAAGTCATTTCAGAAAGGTCTTGGTACCCAGGTTAATCTCAGCACAACATTTCATCCATAGACGGATAGTGAGGTAGAGTGTACCATTCATACCTTAGAGTCCATGTTGAGAGCTTGTGTGATCGACTTCAAGGGTAGTTGGGACGAACACCTTCCTCCTATATAGTTCGCCTACAATAATAGCTACCATTCCAGTATTTAGATGGCCCTTTATGAGGCATTGTATGGGCGTAGATATAGATCTCAAGTTGGTTGGTTCGAAGTAGGTGAAGCAGCCTTGATAGGGCCATATTCGGTTCATGATGCTATCGAAAAAGTTCACCTCAACAAGGATAGACTTAAGATAACCCAAAGTCATCAAAAGTCCTATGTAGATGTAAGGAGAAGAGACTTGGAGTTCCAAATCGATGATTGGGTTTTCCTGAGAGTGTCACCTATGAATGGGGTGATGAGGTTTGGCAAGAAAAAGAAGCTGAGTCCTAGATATGTAGGGCCTTACAGGATCTTAAATAGGGTTGGTAAAGTGGCTTATGACTTAGGGTTGCCAGCAAAACTAGCAGCAGTGCATCCAGTCTTTAACATTTCCTTGTTGAAGAAGTGTGTGGGTGATCCAGCATCCATAGTACATTTAGAGAATTTGGCGGTGAAAGATAGTCTCACTTATGAGGAGGTGCCAGTTGAAATTCTTGATCTTCAGGTTCGAAGTTTGAGAAAAAAAGAAGTCGCTTCAGTTAATGTTTTGTGGAGGAGTCAGTCTCTAGATGGAGCTACTTGGGAAGCAGAAGCAGCAATGAAGGCCAAGTATCCTCATCTCTTTCCTTCCGATTCCATTCCAGCTTGAGGTAATAGTTCTTCTCCAGTCTTTCAGTTACACTTGTGTAAATTCAGTCTTAGTATCACGTTCCTTTATGTATACTTACATTTTTAGTGTATTTGTATCTTCTTGGAAATTAGTTCAGTCAGATTTCAGTTTCCAGAACTTAGTGGTAGGGTTTGCAGCTTTTTCCCTCCATACTCAGCTAGTTTAGACTTCATTCGAGGATGAATATTCCGAAGGGGGAGATAATGTAACACCCCGTATGCTAGAAAGACCAAAATGCAGAATTTCTAAAGTTGCAGGCACCACCAATGGAGGCCACCTACGGACCATAGGGTGACCCACGCCAGGACCTACGGACTCCACGAACCCCAGAAAAATTCATCTAAGTCTTGACCTACGCTAGGACCTATGGATCGTAAGTCAGACCACGGTCCGTGGTCTAGGACATGGTTCAAACCCCCAGATCCTAGTCTCTGAAGCCAATCAACAGCTGACCAGGACAGACCGTAGGTCAGTAGATGGTCCGTCGGTCAGGCCAGTCGTGGGCCCTAATAGTTTTAAGTTAGGGGTCGTTTGATCTGTTCCCCTATGTGTTGGACACCTAAACTATGTCATTTAACCCCTAAACTATGTCGTTTTGGTTAGTTTAAGCCTAGTTACTATATCAGAACATACCCTAGTCAAATCATTCTCCAAAAATCAATCAAACTAGAGCAAAAGGAGAAGAAACAGTCGACTAAACCCTATCCATGAACGCAGTAGGTTTTCTTTAGTTCTAGCCTCGAAATCAAAAAATATTTATCCGTGGAATTCGTCACCAAGTATGTGGAATTTCACTAGTGGGTTCCTTTGCGCCCATTGGGTCCCTAGAATTTAGTTAGATTCCTGATTCCCTACATATTGTTTAGACCTAAGGTTTCTATAAACTAAGGTTAATTATTGTGATTTAGCTGTATAGTATTCCTAATCAAAATTTCATGTTGTTGTAACACTGTTGCTTAGTTCCTTGCATAAAATTCAGAACCCTAGTTGTGTAGATTGGTTTAGTTCATGAATTACACTAACTTGGACAGATAAACATTTATACATTCCTCAGTTTTCAAATGTTTCAGTATCAGTATTTAATGTTGCATTTTCAGTTAGTATGTCAGAATATTGAGTTATTCAGTATATTTCAGTTATGTTGTATTGTACACATTTCCAGTTGGGAAGTAGTCTTAGCACCGAGTTGGACTAGAGTCAGTTACCCTCACAGTCTTAGAACTACATGCCCCTATAGGTTTATACGTCTCCTCTGTGGGCATCATATATAGTGATCATGCCAGTCATGCCTCTATACCCTTAGCAAGGTATATTGGGTCCTCTCGATGAGGCATATACATCGGACTCCACGTTTAGCTCACGTGGTTTTATGTCGGTAAATAGTAGCACCCACAGTCAGATTCTAGTGCATTGATCAGGTTCTAGTTGTATTTCAATATTCTGTTTCAGCATGTTATGTACTTGGTCATTGTATTCAGTATAGTTCATATTCAGTATGTCTCAGGTCACTCGTGATCCTAGGTCCCATGTTTATGTCAAGGGGATAGACTCGGGGTGTGACAGTAAGAATTTGCATCAGGCTAGAATTAACCACAAACTGAAGCTCAGGTGGTAGTAGGGGAACCACTATGGAACCTGTTGATCCCACAACATGATGATCAACATTGAAATAATCACGCACAGCGGATGCTTGCTGATTTTGCACTCTTTCAGTATTTTCAACCTTAGGGTTCTCCTGGACTTGTCTAAGCACTCCTACTACTCCTACAGGTTGTACTTCAGCAACATCTTCATGACCTTCTTCGATTGGTTCATCAAGTAGTCCCAGACTTTTGCCTATTTCGACCATTTTTCGCAAAGTTCTTCTTAATTCAGGACCGTAAGGGGTCAGGGGATTCTCTTGACTCCATGTACATTGCATATACTGGAAATAAGATCCATAGAAAACTAAAACAAAACAAATGTAAATCAAGAAATCATTGACTAAATTTCAATAACAAAATTAGTCTAATCTAAGAACCTTCTTCCCTGGCAGTGGAGACAAAATTTGATACATCGAAATTACACCTCCCTATAGAAGTATAAGCGGTCGGTGACAAATAAAAAACCTAACTGAGGTTAGGATCAATCCCAAGAGGAATATGGTCTAGACTTAGGGTAATTTAGTGTTAATTGTATGTTTAGTCAAATTACTTCATTAAAAAGGGGGGATTTGTAAACAAGGTAATAATTGATTAAGTTATAGTAACAATTAAAAAGTAACAAGTAACCGAATTCACAATTTCTAATATCAATATGAGATAAAACTAGGGCATATGTGTTCCCCACAAGTTCTTAACGCAGTAATCCTAATAATAACAACTTTTTCCTAGTGTTTAACATGCAAAGTCGGTAAGTTAGGTATCTCCTAAGTGATTGTTCGGTAAGAATCTGCTATCTCAACTCACCCACCTTAGGAACACATAATCGACCCTAATAGCGAAACACACCATCTCCCCCTTGGGAGAAGACCTCAACCCTCTGCTGATGACGAATTGCACCCTTTAGTTCAAGCAATATCGGATCATTATCTTGCTTTTCCTTAACCTTCACTACCAAAGAAGATTCTGACCCATTTTGAACTGTTACACCACTATCTGATATGCTCATAAGACGAACTCCTAGGAGAGCAAGTCTGTGAACATCTTTTGCTAGTTCCTTTCTTTCTTTCTCAATATGCGCTACACTACCCATATGTAGCCTACTAAGAGAATCTGCTACTACATTGGCCTTACTAAGATGGTAATGCACACTCATATCGTAGTCCTTGAGGAACTCAAGCCATCTCATCTGGCGAAGATTCAACTCTTTCTGGGTGAACACATACTAAAGGTTCTTATGGTCTGTGAACACATCTAGGTGAACACCATACAAGGAATGTCTCAATATCTTAAGTGCAAACACCACTGCTGCAAGCTCGAGGTCATGAGTTTGATAGTTCTTCTCATGCACCTTAAGTTGTCTAGAAGCATACGCTATAACCTTACCTCGCTGCATTAACACACAACCTAGGCCAACTCTGGATGCATCACAATAGATCACATAACCGTCTGAACCCTCTGGTAAGGTCAAACATGAGGTATAGGCAATCTAGTTTTCAATTCTGTAATGCATTTATCACAATCATCTGACCACTGAAACTTGACTTTCTTTTGAGTTAACTTAGTTAATGGAGAGGATATGGATGAAAACCCTCCTACGAACCTTCTGTAATAACCCGCTAGACCCAAGAAACTCCTGATTAGGAGAGGTAGGTCTGGGCCATAGTTTCACTGCTTCTATATTCTGAGAATCAACTCGGATCCCTTCGCTAGACATAATATGCCTAAGTAAAGCAATTGCTTGCAACCAAAACTCACATTTGCTAAACTTAGTGAATAACTGGCGATCTTTGAGAGTTTGCAGAACAACCCTCAAATGATTTGCATGATCTTCCTTACTCCTAGAGTAAATGAAGATATCATCAATAAAGACGATAACGAACAAGTCCAAATATTGCCTGAACACTCTGTTCATCAAATCCATGAAAGCTATAGGAGCATTGGTTAGTCCAAATGACATAACTAAAAATTCATAATGACCATAATGAGTTCTGAAGGTTGTCTTCGGAATGTCACTATCTCTGACTTTGAGCTGATGATAACTCGATCTGAGGTCTATCTTTGAGAAATGACTTGCACCCTGAAGTTGGTCAAACAAGTCATCAATCCTGGGGATGGGATACTTATTCTTGATTGTGGCTTTGTTCAACTGCCTATAGTCAATACACATCCTGAGAGAACCATCTTTCTTCTTCACAAATAATATTGGTGCACCCCATGGCAAAATACTAGGTCTGATGAAGCCCTTATCTAAAAGGTATTTCAACTGCTCTTTCAATTCCTTAAGCTCAACTGGAGCCATTCTGTAAGGAGTAAAAAAGATATAGGTTGTGTATCTAGAAGGAGATCAATTCCAAAGTCGATTTCCCTTTCTGGAGGAACTCCAGGAAGATCTTCTGGAAACACTTCTGGAAACTCATTGACTACGGAAACTGACTCAAAAGTTATGATTTCGGAGTTTGAATCCTTAACCCAAACTAGATGATAGAGATAACCCTTAGAAATCATCTTTCTTCTATTAAGGTAAGAAATGAACCGACCTATAGGCGCTAAGCTACTACCCTTCCATTGTAGGATTGGTTCGTCTGGAAACTGAAAACGAACAATCCTAGTTCTACAATCGACAGAAGCATAACAGGAATGTAACCAATCCATGCCTAGAATTACATCGAAGTCTACCATTTCAAACTCTACAAGATCTGTTGAGGTGACTTTCTGGGAGACTGTGATAGGGCAATTTTTGTATACCCGTCTAGCTATAACTGGGTCACCGATGGGAGTAGAGACTGCAAAGGGTTCTGAGGGAGTTTCTGGACTAGCATCAAACTTGACTACTATATAAGGAGTTACAAAGGAAAGAGTAGCCCCTGGATCAAAAAATTCATAAACATCTAAGTCAAAGACTCGTAACGTACCAGTGACTACATCAGGAGAGTCTTCTTGATCCTAGTGATCCTGAAGAGCATACGACCTGTTTTGTTACTGACCGCCACCTATACTAGATGAGTTGCCTTGCTAAGTCGGGCAACCTGTTAGCATTGCTGAAGTTGTGGATTGAGCTCTACCATTGTTACCTCATTGACCCTGTTTCGAAAGACAATCCTTCAACCTGTGACGAGACTGGCCACACCCAAAGCATCATTCCTTTCCTGCAAGGCACTCGCCCGTATGCTTCTTCCCACACTTAAGACAAGTTGGGTAGGTTCTTGTGCCTGAAACACTACCTTGAGTCTTAGAGCCTGACACCCAACCTTTCTGATCATTACGGAACTTGAAGGATGGAGCACTGGCTGATGAAGGTGCTGGAAAAGAAGATTTCTGTTGAAATTGCGAGCGATTTCAAACACTCGATTTCTATTGAGAGTAGTCATAGTTGCCGATCCTAGACTTCTTATTCTCCTTGGCATGTTCCCTAAGCTTATCACCCTCAACCTTCTGAGCATGAGTCATGAGCCTAGAGATGTTCATATTTTCTAGTAACATTGCATTCCTACACTCTGTTTTCAAATGATCGGATACCTCATACAGGAACTTGTTCATTTGAGCCCTAGAATCAGCAAGCATGTGAGGAGCATACTTGGAGAGTTGGGTGAACTTGAGTCCATACTCTTGGACCGTCATAGAACCCTGCCTCAAATTCATAAACTCGTGAGCTTTTGCCTCCCTTGGGAAGAACCTGTCCAGAAAGGTCTCACTAAAGCATTCCCAAGTGATAGGAGCGACATTTGTACCCAGTTCTCTTTCCACTGAGTATACTAGATATGAGCCACATCCTTAAGCTGGTAAGATGCCAACTCAACCCGATCATTCCCAGTTACCTGCATCACCCCAAAAGTCTTCTTGACCTCATCAATGAAGCTTTGGGGATCCTCACCAGTTTGCGATCCTAAAAACTCAGGCAAATTCATCCTAACGAAATCACAAACTCTAGTTGCAGCTGACCCAACATTAGCATTTGTCTGAACTAGAACTTGCTGGTTGTTCTGGTTGGTCACACTTTGAGCCAACAACTGGATAGCGTTCCAAAATTCAGCATTCAAAACTTCCTGATCTGGGATTGGAGGAGCTGCGTTAGCATTGCATGCATTCGCATCCCTTCTATAAGCTCTACGAGGAGGCATGATCTGAACAAGTCAGAACGAGGAATTAGATCATACCTTACGCACGATAAGAGTAGCAAAGAAATTGAAGCTTTTTTCCTAAATCACTTCGTAGCCTCCCTCTCAATAGATGTGGTGCACTTCACACCCATGAAAAGGACTCTACTTAGTGTGGCTTTTCAGACATCCTAGGACTGTTAAACCTGGTGCTCTGATACCAAGTTTTTCATGCCCCGAGGCTACCCCTTGGACGCAACACGGGACCTAGGATCACGAGTGACCCCAAGCTAACACTGCTGGCATAATCATAAGCATACTAAAGATAAACTGAAACAATAATAACTAAGCGGAAGCTAAATCATGTAATAATCTGAAGATGGTGGGGAATACCCATACACTAAATCTGAATAAAGATAACTGAGAATTTGAATACAAAAGAAAACTCAAACTCTAAGACTAAAGCTATGTCTGAAATAAAGCCTCTACTGACTAGAAATGTTGGGAGATGCCTCAGCTAGATCTAGCAAAACTGAAACTAAAGCTAAAAGCAATTAAAATAGTCATGACACTAGTCCTCGAAGAATGAGGATTCAACACTGATGCTGCTGAATTGAAGATCAGGAACCGATCTATGCGTGATCTGACTGCTGAGGACCTGAACCTACATCACGAGAAGATGAAGCGCAGAGTATGCGTCAGTACTTGAAACGTATTGAGCATGCAGGATAGAGTAACACTAAACAATAACATAACTAAATCGAAGCATAAATCTTAGCAATGACATAAGATAAGCATGATACAAACTGAGAATACGGAACATGAAATACTGAATGCAATGACCAAGTTTATAACATGCTAAGACTAATTTCTGAACTGTACTAATAACATGGTCAATGCAATAGAATCTGACTAAACTGTAATGGAGCTACTAATAACCGACATAAAACCACATAAGCTAAATGTGGAGTCCGATGTATAAGCCCCATCGAGAGGACCTAATATACACTTCCAGAGGTATAGAGGCATGCTGGCGTGATCACTAAAATGATGCCCACAGAAGGGACTTACAAACTACGGGGGACGTAGTTCTGGGACTTGAGGGTGACTGACCCTAGTCCACTCGGTATTAAGCTTCCCATATGATTAAGTAATTAACACTTTAAGATTGTAATGTTGTAATACTAGATAGTTCAAAATTGACATGCAAACTGAGAATGCAACATCTATATACTGATAATAATGCATATAGAGGCATGTTGGTGTGATCACTAAAATGTTGCCCACAGAGGGGACTTACAACCTATGGGGGCACGTAGTTCTGGGACTTGAGGGTGACTGACCCTAGTCCAGCCGGTATTAAGCTACACATATGATTAATTAATTAACACTTTAAGACTGTAATACTGTAATATTCCATAGCTTAAAACTGACATGTAAACTGAGAATGCAGCATCTATACATTGATAATAATGCATTCGAAAAATGAGGCATGTTTATATGTAATTGAATTAACTGACCAAGCATGTGTAATTCATGAACTAAAGAACTACATAGCTAGGGTTCTGAGTTTATGCATGAATATGGGCAAGACAATACTATAACGTGATAATATGATTTGGATTATTTTAGCAGCTGAAAACCCAACAATTCTAACATTCAAGAAAACCCTAAGTCTAAATAACTTTAAGGGAATCAAGATTCTGACTGGAATCTAGGGACCTAATGGGTGAAAGGAACCCACTAGTGAAATCCCACATACCTGGTGACAAATTCAACGAAGAAATCTTTCGATTTCAGGGCTGGAACTGATGGAACTTTGCTATGTTCTTGAACTAGGGTTCGGTCGCCTCTTTTTTCTCTCTACGCTGTAAGTTCTTAAGTTTCGAAGAATGATTTGACTTAGGTAAGTTCTAGTTATGTTTCTACGCTAAAAGTGAGAAAAACCACGTATTTTATGGTTTAAACAACGTAATTTAGTGGTCTAACGCATAAGGAAAAGACCAAAAGACCCGTGACTTAGAAGTTGTCGGGGTCAGTGACGGACGAGACCGATAGACCGTCGATTGACTAACAATCTGTGCTGGTCAACCGTCAGTCGCGACTGGAGACTGAAATTATGTGGTCCAACCTACGGCCCTGGATCACGAACCGTGGTCTGACCTACGGTCCGTAGGTACTGGCGTGGGTCAATTTTTAGAGGGATTTTTGGAGCTGACTTGGGGTGTTGATCCACGGACACGGGCCACGGTCTGTGACCTGACCTTCGGTCCGTGGGTCAACACTTGGCCAAAATTTATGGGGCCGAGTCTAGGGTGGGTTGCAGATGCAAGCCACGGACCATCAGCATGGGATGTAGGTCACCCTACGGTCCATGGGTGGCAACCGTGGGTTGCACCTGACACTTCTGGAAATCTGTTTTAAAGTCTGTTTTCGGATACGAGGTGTTATAGCTTGGGTTACTTGTGACACTAGGTCCCGTGTTACGTCTAGGGTTTATCCTTAGGGTGTGACAGTCCTGGACTCAATTCCTTTACCCTTTATATCCTACTTCTTCAATCCTATTGACTGTCATAGCATGCTATATATCGTGTTTAGTTACATCTGTTGTAATCTCTTTATTAGTTGTTGTTTATAATTGTTTTGTCTTGAAGCTTAGTCGGTCGATTTTGTAATCCCTTTTTTTTAATTAATACTATTTTCTATTACTTTTTAGCTTTCATCTGTTAAAATAACTTTTCATATCCTTCTATCCTTTATAAAATCAATAAGGTTAGACGTGGGTTCCTTGCAAAATTATTATATGCTTTCTTTTTTAAAATACTCAATATTTGGTGTATTCTCAGCACTTTGTGCGACAAAGGTGTATTTTTATATTAGTTTCTTCAATATAGTTTTCTTTAAATTGAGTATATATATAACTAGTTTTGTTCACTTTTGCTTATTCTTGTTCATTGCTTGAGCTTACAATCTGGAGATTTTTTTTCATATTACATTTATTTTGCTTGGTCATCATTTGAAATACGCGCATCTTCTCAATCGCATCATTTCTTTTTATATATATATATTTTTTTTTAATTATACTAATTAGCATAGAATACATTTGCAATATACGTGTTCAAGAACTATTTTTATAAATTCATATCAAGAATTAAATGGAAGAATAGTAATAAAGTGTCCATGGGCTCATCTTTTATTTTTATTTTTGAAAGAGGAAGAATTGTAAATAAAAACTAAAAAAGGTTATGTATAACGTCATTAATCAACAAAAATGCGGTACATTATTGCAAAAGAAGAATGAACAGATAAAGGTGGGTGAAAATGTAATTGTGGCATTAGTACAACTAAAGTTGCAAAGACGACGATCAGCCTCTATAAAAATAGAATGAAATAGGAGAAGATTTATATTCACAAGTAATAAACTGACTCAAGTTCTTCATAGTAGACCTGTGAAAACTGTACATCCAAATTCATATATGTTAACTAACATACATGCAATCATTAATCCTATCTGGTTTGACTGAAATTTTAGGTCAAGAAAGAGTAACAATGTGATGTTCTGTGCAACATTAAACACAAGGAAAAAGTAAGATAGCTAGTTTGCTAAATGAGCATAACAATTGGAGCCAACAAATTTTATACCAACCTTTTCTTTTTCTACCATCTACTATTTATTCTAAATGTATGACATGTGTTTTTCTCCAACACAATAATTGTGCTACCATATATAAGGACTAACCCTAGTTTATACTCCTCCCCTATTCGAAACTTGGTACTCAAGAATATGTTTTACCTTAAACTTAGGTGTATATAATGTAGAGAATTAGATTTTATAATTATGGATGACAAAAAAACAATGTTGACTTGAGGAAGACAAGAAACAAATTAAGACACTAAGTGAAATGTATGCAAACAGAATGCATGCAACAACATATTAGCAGTGCAATATGATTTTCCTATTTATTAAAAATGGTATGAAGAAAATTCAAGTTTTATTAAGGTAAAATGGCAAGAATGTTTTGAAAAGGTTGTACGCCTACTATAATATAACACTATACATTTATCATCAGAAGCTTGAAGAGTGAGTCCATAAGTGAAGTGTTTTACCAAAATAACTAAAACACGAAGGAATAATTATTCAATGAGATAATAACAAGTAACTGAAGTGTTTTACCAAAATAACTTTATTAATTTAAAATAAATAGTTGAAGATTAAAGCACGAGTGAGTAAAATTAGCTTTGCGTATTACTGTTGTTAAAGGGGAGAACGAAGACTTGATAGAGCAATTGTTAAGAATCAGGTAAGGTCAATTCAATGCGAGGGTTAGAAAATCAGTGATTCAATTTAAAAACACAATGAGATGACTTTAGACAACAAAGTTGCAAGCAATACAGTACCAACAACATAGACTATAAGTAAAATAGTGATTTGAGCCTAGAAATCCCATGACACCCATGTTTAATTAAAAGAGCAAGGAAGAATAGATCCATAATAGTAATTCAAGAGCTAATTAGATGAGAGACATGTCATTGGAATTCACACAAGGAATAGGTTAAATATAGTATACCTGATCTAATTACATGTACTTATATACTCTCCGGAAGCATTTTCTGAACAAAGATAAAATTAAGTATCAAGTAACATCTGAAGTAGAAATCGGGATGTATTTGTGGTCTTTTTTCCAAATAATTGGGATGTATAAGTTGGAAGTGCAATTAAACATCTCATAAATAAAACAAACATGTCATTTTTTTCGGGATTGACTAAGAAGAAAAGTGTTTCATATTATAATTTCGGACAGTGAGGGAGTACTAATATAATGCTTTAATGTACCAATTTTTCAAGTAGAAAAATTACCGATGAAGAAAGAAGCAGGAGGAAAGCTAATGTTCTACTTTCATTAAGCTTTGATTTCACCCATTAGCAAAGAAAAAGAAATTAGAATTTTTAGACAGTACAATAAAATAACATGAGAATAGACTAAGAATGAAAGGAAAAAGGAGGATAAGAGATACAAAATTACATGAATTTATTTGTCTAAACTAGTACAATATCATATGATGTAACTGTAAACTAGAAGCACCAAGAAAGGTAAGCCTCAATATTAAGTGTTAAAGTTTTCATCCAAATTCCAATTATGCTATTAATAACAACAATTACCTCTTAAATGAATTATTTTTATATAAAAAGGTAAAAGGAGAAATGAAGAAGAGAGAACAACAATAATTGTGCATAACATGATGTGGCAGTAGATAAGATCCCTATTATGACCCTAACCTATTTCAATTGGTAAGTGATTTTCTTAGATGTTACTCGGTGTGCTTCATGAGCCACTGCAAATAAAGGAAAATAGGATTGTTTCAATGTGCAAATTTGGAGATCCGTGTTCTTCTAGTCACTAATCATCAATGGCTTCACCACAAGATATGATTTCAAACTTTAAGAAGATTTTCTCATTGCAGTAGTTTCAAGTGAGTAAGAATCAAGGAGAAGAAGTAATAATTGGAACATCACATTTTTCTTCTGACCATTATTGTGGGCTTTGAATAGTTTTGAATCATATATTAGTTTCATTCAATGAGAATAGAATGACATGCAATTGCGAAATTATTTTTTTACATATTCATGGAAAAAGATCTTTTCATTCGGTTCAAAACAAAATAAATAGTAATAACAATTACATTAGTCACATATTTTACCATTCATGAACTAAGATTATAAATAACATGGGGTTCTCCTTTGTACATCATAAGAAAACTTTCATCTCCTGAACATGTGAAGAATTTGTCCTTTCGAGATGTATTATAGAGAGGCTATGATGAATATCTACTAGAGATGGATGACGAAGTTTCTAACTCCATAGATCACAATGTGGAATATAAAATGTTATTGTTCTTTTTGTGGAGTAAATTGCATTAAATATCCTAGATTTCATTATGTTAAAGGTTTGTTTTGCTTATGGAGTACAAACAAACACCCCCTGATATTTATTATCCTACTACAAGAATAGTAAGATATCATCCTTTTCTAAATTCCATTGATGATGAATATACCCATTATTACTATTAATTTGACTGTTAATCGTATGAAAAGAAGTATAAAAGATTGATTAGTAGTATTCTGCTAAAGATGAATTCACCAAGGAGACATTAGTTTTTAGCTCTTGTCTCAAGTTAATCATCCAGAGAGATTAAAAGAGCACCCGATTCGTTATATCTACTACTAGATGAAGGACTTTGCATTGAAAGAAATATCCATTTTTTAGATACTCATGATAAAAGATTCATAGTGCATTTGTTGTAAGGATGATGATATTTTAAATAATTTATCTCAATGTGGAACGACATAATAGGTGTTTCGGAAAAAAACATTTATAATTGGATAGAAGTGAAAGGAAAATTAGTAGTCATTGATCTTTCAAGATGGTATGCGGAAGAGATGAATTTGAGAATTTTTCAGAGGTTTGAACCCAAAGATGGATGAAGCAAAATATCGTATTTTCTGAGGAATTTTGTTCTAGTTTGTCGATGTATTTCCTGGGTTGCTTTTGTGGTAGTTTACCTGATGGTGAAATAATTTTCATAGCTCACAAATAAAATTTTATTATCTTTTAGGATATGAAGAAGAAGAGTAGGTGATATATTAAAATCACGTATCTTAAAAGGTGGAGATCAGTGACATCTATAGTAGGTGAAAAATTAAAATTGTGTATCTTAAAAGGTGGAGGTCAATGGTATCTACATTTTGAAATTTATTGAAGTAGAGTTATTCTTCTTTTTGGTATAAATTCTTATTGTCTTTCCAAAAGGTTATTTCACTCTTTGTTAAGAATTTCAGAAGCTTGACCAATAAATTAGACATATGAAGGGCAAAAATTGGGTTTGTCAACAATTGTCCCTTTCTTTAGCTAGGGTTGATGTACGAGAGCATGGGCAAAGAAAAAATTGATGAATCCAATTTTGTCTGACGACTTAATTCATCTCTAGAAATAGTAGGTTGTGTGAATTCAAGGAATTATGGATGAACTCCAGTATTGGATATCGTACATATATTAGATTACATGATATTCAAGCCACATGTAGTTCAAAATGCTTGATTGACACAAGATTTGAAAATTTTTATAAGTTATTCCAGTGTCGAATTATAAAGAAACTAAGAGCTTGGAAATGTCATAAGTAGAGCATTCTAGAATTACAACTATGTTTTAAAATCAAACTGTGGATCACGAATCTACTCCAATAGAGTGGAGCAAATCTCTATGCAAGCTAGAACCCTCTTGGGATCAGAGACATAAAGAAGAACCAACCTATTTGCTAAGGACTTCATGTCCAATTCCAAAGGTCACTCCAAAATTGAAAGGAAAGCTAGACCACCAATATGGGTACCATCTAGCTCAATGCATCTGCTACCAAAATTGCCTTTCTTGGATGGTATATGATAGAGAGGTGATAGTTCTTCAGAAGCTCAATCCATGTATATTGCCTCAAACTAAAGTCCTTTTGTCTCAAAGTGTACAGAAAAAAACAGTTGATTTGTGAAGATTAATGTTTGTGTAATCAAGACACAACATCCAATTCAAGTGTCTACGATTGTATAATAGTAATATAACTCAACCAAATAGGTTGAGGGTCGAGTCCCAAGGGAGCGGTTCTTGAAATTTGATGGTTCAGCGCAAAAAGTTCTAAAGTTAACCATTGCGTAAAACATTATCGAGTATAAACAAACTAAATCTAAAAGGGGTGACACAAGCATCAATTATCGATGGGGGGTTTTGTATTAATTAACAACTACTAACAGCAAAAATATATGAAAACTAGATAGAGAGACGGGATTCTTGGGATGTGATAGGAATATGGGATAAACTAAACTGTCAAGTACATGCTTTTGATAATAAATTGTTAAGTATTTGTGACTAGGCTAAACTATAGTGGGGTAAATTCTCTCTCAAGCAACTTACCCCGAATCGACTCGGTTTCTCTTGAACATCGAGTTGCCGCTTTAAGCACAACTTTCACCTTAGCCCATTACCTCTCTCTCGATGAATGTGTGGGAGAAGGAGTAGGATTCACTCTCTCGAGCTGAACCCATGTCGACCCAATACCATCGACTATAAATTTAGTAGTCTTAGTTTTATGACCTCTCTCTCGAATAAGCCGAAAACACTAAGATGAAATCGTATTTGGAACTACAACTCCATTAAGTTCATACACAACCACTAAACGAAATCACATTTAAACAACAAATAAACCATCAACAAGCAAGACCCAACAGATAATCTAACCCATATTCATAAAATCATACCCCAAGAATTGGGGTTTTGGCTAGACATGCAAAAGAGATATTAATCGATACCAAAAGGTGTTACCATCATATGGGTAGGATAAATAAAGTCTTTAAACACGTCTAGGATGAAGATTCTTGAGGACCCACTTCCAATTTCTTGGAGTTGAAACCCTTTGAATCTTCAAGGCTCATAAACAATGTCTCCAAAATGTAAAAACTATTCTATTCTAAAACTTAGCTCTCCAATAGCTTGATACTAAGCTACAGATTTAAGCGGGTATTTATAGCTGTCAAAAAGTGTACTGCGAAGGATCCACTCAGTGCAGTTAGTCGGAATCGCCAAACTACTCGGCGATCTACCCTTTGGTCTGGTACCTCGCCTTTTAGCTTTTTCCTTCAGCATCTTCGCGTTCTAAATTATTTGGCGATATGATGATGCTTCGTGGAACTGCTCGGCGATTCGCCGACTGCTCTCTTTCCTCGCATACTTGACCTTTTTCCTCAGGGCTAAGCACACTGGAACATTAGGCGAGGTTGTACTCCTTTCTTTGTCACACCTAATGGATTAGGCGATCGTCAGGCCATTTTTTCTTCCTTCTTTTACCCACTTTTGTTCCTTTTTGCTCGATAGCGTCCATGCTTTGTCTTTCAACTCAAATACATGAAACTTAAGGATTTTCATCAGATATAGAGAAAAAATATGCATTTGAGGACACTAATTCTATCAAAAATGTAGCCCTAAATGAATCCAAATTGTGGACTCATCAACACCCCCAACTTAAACTTTTGCTTGTCCTCAAGAAAACTAAAGTTCAGCTATTCAAAAAGGGTGTCTCAAACAGTGCTACACAAGAATCAATCATGAATGCACACAAAAACACTCACCATACTCATGCAAAGATCAATTGTGCACTCAAAGATTCAAGTTGTGACTCACCATTATCAAAGAATCTCATGCTCACAATACTTGCTTAAAATGCAAGTTCAAGCTCAACAAAAGTGTTCAAATGCCCTCACACAAAGAAGGATTCCATATTCACACAATGGTTCACAATTTAAAGTTTTAGAATTAAATGCAGCGCTCACACTCAAAAAGAGGAACACAATGCATAATTTTACCCATAGGTTTGCTCATATTTTCCAATCGATAGTTGTTTCAGCTCACTCAAGATCAAAAAGGTCTTTTCAAGGCTTGTAATGGGGTTGAGTGAAAAGGTAGGGTCATTTAGGCTCAGTGACTTTAATCCTCATGAAATGTGGTGCTCACAACACTTCTTTTCCTCTTCCTTCATCATTTTCTTTAGTGTTCATAAGTCATCCTATTATTCACTTCCCATGGATTGTTTGGGAACCCCATTTCTTTTGTACTTTTCAACTTTATTCCACAACTTTTCTTTTTCATTCTTTTTCTTTTTCTCTTTTATCTTCTTTTTTTTAATTATATGGAGGGGTTCCATTTTTCTCAACACCATGGGTTAAAGGAAACTTTACTTGCACTTCTTGACTTTCCCTTTTCTTTTCACACACCCCCAACTTAGGCTTTTAGCCTAAGTTGGCTATTCAATCAACCAAGATTCACGAGGATTAAGGGTAATGGGTCAAGAAAGTTCATGTTGTCATAAAGTTTCTTTCAAAGAAAGGTAAGGTTCAAGGGTTATTCAAGAGAGGTTCACACACTCACAAGGCAGGCCACAAAAGAGGTATATGTTAAATTGGCTCACACTCTTTGAAGTTGCCTAAGATCATATCAAAAGGTAGCTTTACTTAGTCGACCAGACCAACGGGGAAAATTCTAGGAGTTGTAATGCATGGTTCATAGTAAGATCATCACACAAGGCATCGACACTAAAGTCAAACAAGACTTCACACTTTTGCTAGTGTGCAACGATCATCACAAGAGACTCGATTTAATAATTGGCTAGTCACAACAAGATGCAAAGAGTTCACATATTGTCTATGCAAATTCACTTGGCCTCATCGTAGCCGCATATTCATGTTTGTTCGATTAAGAACACTATTCAAGTCATCGGTATTGATCGAAACAGATACTCATTTTCGAAAGAACGGCCACATTCAACACAGAAGGGGTGGCAAAAAATTTCGGAAGGGTCAAAATCATTTTGCAATATAAAATACAGATCCACAAGCTTAATCATCCACAAAAATATAGTATTAACACAATTATAAATCTCAACCCAAATATATAAACAAAACAAATATGCACAAAGGTGGCCTCACCCCCACCACAAACAAAAATCATTTGTCCTCAAATGCGAATAAAAGTATCCAAAAGTAAAAGTAAGTAAGATAGAGAGGGAGGTAAAGAAAATATCATGTCTAGGAAGTCTCTTCATCTGTCTGGGACTAAGTGCCCGGTGTGGTACTCTGAATATAGGCATCAGTGCCCAGAGTAACCTCAGGAGGAATAGCAGTGCCAGATCCACTAGGAGTTGTTGTGGACGTCTCAGTCAGAAATGTCTGGATCACCGGCTGCACAACCGTCTCCACAAGATCTGGCAAATCTCTAAATATGCTCTCCTTTCAGCTCTCTCTCATCTCATCATCATGTACCGCTATCTGCTCTTCATCGGTCTCTGCATCCAACTTTTCATTTGTTATGTCATCCCTCTGTACTACTCCAGTGGTAGCCGAAGGAATCCTGAGGTCTCAAGAGCATCCTCGTCATCTGCACCCTGAATTAATGAAGTGAAGATGGTAGACTTCAAATAGTCTACGTCCTTCTTCAAATATGCTATTTCAGCTTTCAAAGCTGAAACCTCAGATGTCTTCCCATGTTTGCTCTCACAAGCAGTGACTCTAGTAGCTAGATCATCAATAGAGACCCTAAGGGGAGTCAGTGCCGCCAAGATAGCACTCTCAACCATCCCTGGGATGGATCTCTCCAATAGAGTCACGCTCACATCCGCTAAATAGGCCAAATTCCCCATTTTCAGGATCATGGCTTGAGTAATCCTGACAGGCTGGGAAGAGGAGGAAGCACATGAGACCTGTGAAGAAGAGGAAGGAGCGGGTGTACTTGAAGGCCCAGAGGCCAGAGTAGGCGAAGATGCCTCTGCAGGACGAGTCAACGTCAACATCCAGAGAATTATCTGCCAGAACTGCTCTCCTCCAGTCAGCCTCCTCTCGTATGTACTCAGCCTCAATACGCCGGATGTTAGTGAAGGATGAAGGGGTGACCTCAATATCCCTCGTAGTGTCCCAAGGTACTAAAGCAAACCGACACAGCTCAGTGATCAGGATTGGGAATGGCAGAGAAGTTTGCTTCTGTTTGGCTCTCATGGCCATCTCCTGTGAAATCAGCAATCCTAGATCGATGCGTCTCCTAGATATGATAAAGCCAAGGCAGGCTGCTTTTGGATGGAGCAAAATGGACTTGTTCTGGGATGGCATTATGGTGCTACTGATAAAGCTAAACCAGAACCTAGCAGCAATGCTCAGTTCCCTCTTCTCATTTGCAGCTCCTAGATCCATCCACCTCGGGGTGGTGTCAGAAATCGGAGGAGCCAACCAACCCTTCAAGTCATCTAGGAACTGAGCAATGGGCAACCCCTCGTAAGAAGGTGCAGAGTGCAGCGGTCTATTCAAAACAGTGTTAATATATTCACTGTCGCACCCAACTTCTTTGTCTTTGACCATGATAGACTTCACCGGTCTGAATTCGCTTGCCTTCTTCTTGTTTTTGGGCACTAACTCCCCATAAGATGTATAGAATTTCCGGACCCAGGAAGGAATGTAAGGGCCTCGGGGCTGGTGAATTGCTCAAACTCATGGTAGTGGATAGTGTCCCTGACAACGGGGTACTTGCCCTCCAGGCCCTCTGTAGATAACAGCTTCTCCTCTAGGATGGTCCATACCCTATCACCTTTTAATCTATTCAGTAGTCGAGGTGGAGGAGAGATAGGGAGTGCACTGGTCATTGGAGGTGCCTGAGCTAGCATTGAACCTGTTTCAGGAGGGGTGGCAACTGAGGGAACTCTTATGGGCGAGGATTGAGATCTAGCCTGGTGTCTATTCCTTTGGTGAATCAGAAGCTCCTTCTCTTCTGGTTCAGAAAAATTAGCCCAGGTGTCAACAACTACTTTCCTAGCTATGTGCTTCTTTCTTTTGCCTTTGTCTCCCGGTCGAAGTTCTTGCCTTCTCTTCTGTGGGAGATTTGATTTCCCTTCATTTATATTAATCACATGTGTTGTTTTCTTGGGTGGCATGGTTAGGTTTGTATGTATCATATCTGGAAAAGATCAGGAGAGATTATGATAAAATCAAACCTAAACACAGAAAATCTATTGCGGACAGACTCACCGATCCAGTCGGTGAGTCACCAAAACTCTTTGGTGAGCTAGATCGGGCTCGCCGAAGGGATTGGCTCAAAAATTATGGAAAGTCGGCGATAGGAAGGCCCTTTCGGTGAATCACCGACTACTTTCGGCGAGTAAGGGTTTGTCCGCCGAAAGTTACAGTGCGCCAAGGGTTTCAGGGGTACAGACAAAGGGCGATCAACCATACTTTCGGTGAGTCGCCAAGTGCTTTCGACAACCTCAGGCTTCTCGCTGAAAGTTACAGACTCAAACATCACATATAACATGAAATTAAAGGCAAGATGGGGTCATTAGGTGAACCGCCGAGTGGTTCGGCGAGCTCGACCCAGCTTGCCAAACGACCCAACGTGCCTATTTTCAATCCACCTTCTCGAATTCAACCCCGCAACCCCCGAAAACAAAATCAAAACATGCAATAGTTAAATTAGGCTCAGACCCATAGCACCCATCACCCCGGAATACTCAGACTTCTTCCGAGTTTGCCAATTTTGGCCATTGACGACAATTTCCCTTAAGAAGGGTGTCACCCTTTCTATCATTGAGCAATATACGTCATTTAGCGCAAATACAAGCTACTTAGACTTCACCCAATCAATCTAAATAACATACAAGCAAAACCCAATAAAATTTCAATTATTTAAAAATACACAAATACGGGAATTTGATGATCAAAGTAATACGGGAAAAAATTTTAAATCAAAATTGGCATTAAGACAATCTATTCTTATCAGAGAGGCCCAGCACACATCACTAAGATACAATCAGTGCAAATGAGTACAAAATTTTCAAAGGTA
This sequence comes from Solanum lignicaule, assembly GCA_029582545.1. NCBI lineage: Eukaryota > Viridiplantae > Streptophyta > Magnoliopsida > Solanales > Solanaceae > Solanum > Solanum lignicaule. The sequence goes on from JAJOOF010003070.1 coordinate 27,210, forward strand.
AACTCAGGGTTCAGAAACCAACCTTAGATGTTGATTAAAATAGGATTGAAATGTTAGGCAGTAAAGAAATCCTAGTTCCGAGCACCAATCAACAACCAAAATACTAATAAAAATCAAGAATATTGAGAATACTAACTTGGTGTGAATTTGTGAAGTTTAAAAGCAAGGGAAAGTGAAGAGTTTGAAACTATTAAAACCTTTGGCCATATATAACCGTCCAGTTCGCGACCAATCGGCGACATTAGTCGCGTCCGCCGATCCACTCGGTGAAGCGCCAAATGGTCACTTACCCCGTCGAGTTCTATAGGACCTGCATTTTCTTGGGGTTTAAGACGGCGGTCTTAATCGTGGTCGCTGACCTGGTCGGCGACCCGCCGAACTGCTCTTGAGCTCACCGAGTTTTATAAGCTCTGAGTTGAAATTGTGTTGAGCCAACCAGCGAATCAAGTCAGGCACGCCGATCTCTTCGGCAATACGCCGACTGGACCATTTGCTCGCCAATCTGCATTTTCCAAACACTTTCCGCATTTAAACCTGCACAACCAACACACCATTATTTACAAAAACAAAACTAAAGCATTTAAGGGTTTTGGATTGCCTCCCAAACAGCGCCTTAGTTAACGTCGTGGCACGACACAAGTCAACACTCAAACCTCATTTTTGGTGTTAGCCATAGTATCACTAGCCAACCCCCTATTTTGTTGTGAGTTGAGAAAGGTCAGCGCATGACCCATAAGGTTATCGAGCAGCTGGACAGATCTGGAATGAGAACCAATTATTTGCTTCATCACTTTGATGCTCTCCTTCATTTCTTCCAGCTCTTTATCTTGCCCAGTCACCTTGTGGAGAATGATTGAGAGCATTCCCTCAATGCGTTTAACCTCATTGTCCTTTGGCCTTTTTCACTCATGAAGAGGGATGTATTTATCCTTCCTTTTGCATTGGACTTCGATCTCCACCATTTTTTTGGCCAACTCATCCATTTGAGTCATTATTGTGGCCAACATGAAGTCCTTTTCTACTTGTTGGTTCGTTTCCGCCATTTGATCAAGTAGTTGGGATGCTTTCACATATGGTTGTTTTGTAATTCCTCCCGAAATGAGTTTGTCGACCAACACCTTGTTTTCGGGACCAAGACTTCTATAGAAACAGTCAAGGAAGGCTATCTCGGGAATGTCATGAGTTGGGCATTGAATTATCAGTTCTTTAAACCTTGCCCATGACTTATGGATCCATTCACCTTCCAATTACTTGAAGGTTAGGATGTGATCCCAAAACATCATTACTTCTAATGAAGGAAAATCCATTAGCTCGCAAGTACTATTCGATATACTCACCTCCCCTGCTTTAACGTACCAACAAGACTAACAAAACTAAAAATTAGGTAAGTAAACTACGATTAGCAAAAACAAAATTCGTCTTAACCAAGAATTTTCACGTTACACCACTCCCCAGTAGTGGCGCCATTTTAATGTTTGCTAATCAAGATACAACTCCAAATTCAAGTGTGTACGATCGTACAATAGTAATATAACCCAACCAAATGGATTGGGGGTCGAGTCCCAAGGGACCATTTCCTGAAAAATTAATGGTTAAGCGCAAAAAGTGCTAAAGTTAACCGTAGCATAAAATATTATCGAGTATAAACATACTAAATTTAAAATGGGTGACGCTAGCGTCAATTATCAATGGGGGGTTTTGTATTAATTAACAACTACAAACAGCGAAAATATACAAAAACCAGATAGAGAGACGGGATTCTTGCGATGTGATAGGAATACGGGATAAACTAAATTGTCGGGTACATGCTTTTGATAATAAATTGTAGAGTATTTGTGACTAGGCTAGACTATAGTGGGGTAAATTCTCTCTCGAGCAACTTACCCCGAATCGACTCAGTTTCTCTCAAACACCGAGTTGCCACTTTAAGCACAGCCTCTGCCTTAGCCCATTCACTCTCTCTAGCTGAATGTCTAGGAGAAGGACTAGGATTCACTCTTTCGAGCTGAACCCATGTCAACCCAAAACCACCGGCTATCAATTTAGTAGTCTTAGTTTTACAACCTCTCTCTCGAGCAAGCAGAAAACACTAAGATGAAATCGTATTTGCAACTACAACTTCATTAAGTTCATACACATTTACTAAATGAAATCACATTTAAACAACAAATAAACCATCAACAAGAAAGACCTAACAGATAATCTAACCCATATTCACAAAATCACACCCCAAGAATTGGGGTTTTAGCTAGACATGAAAAATAGATAAAAATCGATACCAAAAGGTGTTACCATCATATGGGTATGATAAATAAAGTCTTTAAACACCTCAAGGATGAAGATTTTTGAAGACCCACTTCCAATTTCTTGGAGTTGAAACCCTCTGAATCTTCAAGGCTCAGGAACAATGTCTCCAAAAATGTAAAAACTGTTCTATTCTAAAACGTAGTTCTCCAATAGCTTGATACTAAGCTACAGATTTAAGCGGGTTTTTATAGCTGACAAAAAGTGTGCTGCGAAGGATTCACTCAGTGCAGTTAGTCGCCATCGTTGAACTACTCAGCGATTCGCCCTTTGGTCTAGTACCTCACCTTTTATCTTTTGCCTTCAGCATCTTCGCGTTCTAAATCATTGGGCGATATGGTGATGCTTTGCGAAATTAATCGGCAATTCACCGACTGCTCCCTTTCCTCGCAGACTTGACCTTTTTCTTCAGGGCTAAGTACACTGGAACATTAGGCGAGGTTGTAGGCCTTTCGGCAACACGCCTAATGGATTAGGCGATCGTCAAGCCGTGTTTTCTTCCTTCTTTCAGCCACTTTTGTTCCTTTTTGCTCGATAGCATCCATGCTTTGTCTGTCAACTCAAATACATGTAACTTAAGAATTTTAATGAGATACAGAGACAAAATATGCATTTGAGGACACTAATTCTATCAAAATATAGCCCTAAATGACTCAAAATTGTGGACTCATCAAAGATCTCACCTTAAATTTTGAGTCATGATAGCACCCACTATAATCCAGCAATAGGTAAGTCAACTCGTAGCTCAGACATTTAGTAACAAGCATATAGGGTAGATGTAATCAAATAACATAAATTAAATGAAACACATCATATAATTTAAAGGAAACAAGGGAAGATAAGAATGGGAACCAACATATATATATAAACAAAAGATCAAACCATTAATCTAGTAGTTACATGTTGAGAGCTACTATAAATGAGTATAAGTCCCCAAAGTGGACCGATGTAATAACCTCTATGTTTGTTATCTACTTATCCTTCTTGTTCGTTCTTTATAGCATTTCTATACCCCCCCCCCAAATCATTTATGAATTGCTGGGATTGATAGTTCGATCCCCTGTCATTTGTTTGGTTTTGTGCGAGTGTTAGTATTTTGGAGCTTTAGAACCTTGAACGGTCAGTTTTGATAAAAATTTCAAGAAGATGACTTTATAATCCAATTCTCATGATTCTATTTGCTCTGCAAGGGTTATTTTAGGCTATTATCATGTTTGGAATGACTCTCAAGGCTGTTAGTCTGATTCTATGCACTTGCTCATTTTAACTTTCAAGTTAAGGCCTAGGTTTGACTTTAGTCAACCTTCTAAGTAAACAAGATCAGATGAGAATTTTGTTAGTGTGATTAGCTCTGAAATGTTGACTTTGGTCTAGATTAACCCTTCATTTGGTTCTCGAGGCTTTTGGGCTGATTTTAATCGCCCTCGTGGATATTTGCTTAAAATAGGGTTGGGTGTGGGACCCATATTTTGTCAGGATGACCTCGTATGAAAGTTTTGACTGCTCCATTGAGTTTGCAATGTCAAATTTGAATGGTTGACATATTTTGTTTGCGTGTCTGGGGTTCCAAACTAATCCTAAGTCCCCAAGCAAAGCTGGGGGACTGTGCTAAAATTTCTGGTGCCTGAGTTCTTGTGCGACTGGTTTTGCTCCCCTGGGTTCACTTAAGAGAATGTCGCTTATACGACCAAGGCTCTGTGTAAGCAAGGCCAGCCAGGCGGTTGTCGCTAAAGCGACCATGGGTTCACTTTTGTGGACTTAGTTCGCTTAAGCGAGTCTCACTTTTGCGGCCACGAGCATGCAAAAGTGAGGCCTGCCTTTTTGAGTCATGTCGCTTAAGGGACATTATTGGCTACTTACGCAAAGGTCGCTTGTGTTTTTAGTCTAGGTTTGGTCGCAAATTCATCATCTATTGAATATTGTTTTTGCTATTAATCCTCCATCCGAGTTCCCATTTTAGAGATTCAAAGTCCTGGGTGATCATTGGGAGCATGAATATTTGGGTTTCTGATCTAGGGCTTTTGGAGAACCTCCATTTGAGGTGAATTTGTTTTTTAGGCTACCTTGGCCTATTTATTGTGGTTATTTCATGGTTGTTTGGTTTGGCTATTTCGGGCCCTGGATTGTGTTCAATTTTGGAACAAGTTCGTGGCATAGTTTAGGACCTCTTGTTGAGTCAATTTCTAAAATTTTGGTATGGTCCCACAATTCTCGGTGTTTCAGTCTTGGAGACATTTGTGATGCTTTTGAGTTGCATCGATCCACAGTGGCTTGGAGCCTACTTGAGATCCTCTTTGGAGTCGACATACCCCAGGGTCACTCTTGATAGCAAGGCTAGGAGTTGACTGGATTTGATGGTTACTTAGGCTTGGAGTCCAATTTTGGTTCGTGGTACTCTTTTCTAATTAGACTTAGTTATTCTATGTACTTGTCAGTCTTATAGGGTTCCATTTGGGTTTTATTTAATCTTGCGCACGAGTGTAAATTTTGGGCTTATGGGGTCTAGTTAGATTTAGTTTAGCTTTACTAAGATTTACTTTTACTATGCTTGTGTGATTTCCGCTTTGACCTTTACATATGTCTAGATTCTATCTTTTTAGATTGTTTTTACCTTTTTTGCTTAGTCGACATGTGAGGCCTATTGGGTATCTTTGTTTTGGTACTCGTGCTACACTCTGCATCTTTTCGTGATGCCGGTTCAAGTACTAGCTACCAACAGTGATCGTTGTTCCATCTTTTGCAGCATTGGGATATCAAAGACAAGGGTGAGCACTTGGCATCCTGGATCATCTTATCTCCTTCTATATGTTTGCTAATCTTTTATCTCTTCGACGGCTTGTTGTGGTCCACTTTTAGAACTTGTATTTGTTCGTATTAGACAGTTCTATACTCATGACTTCAAGGTTTTGGGAGGGTTTCAATTATATATAGCTTTTATTTGCTTCCATTTCTATCATATTTTTACTACTACTATTATTTATGTTTGGTACTGACCTTATACACATTACTTGTCATTTTGGGTTACAGTTGGCTTACCTACTGGTGGGTTATTGTAGGTGACATCATGACTCAAGGAATCGGGTCGTGACAACTGAAATAAACAGACGTTTCTCAAAATGCAAAAGACATTTCAAACTATACAAAAGGAAACAGTTATGATCAACAATGCCATAAGCTCACCCTCAAATGCAGCCTTCCTACAATTGGCAGGATACCGACACGGGTAACTGGTGTTCAGATCTGCAACACAAAAGCAAATATAGAGTGTAGTCTATGTAACTAAACATCAAGTACTTAATAGGCATCATAGGGCGATTGAGCTTGAAAAGTAAAGACAATATGAAAAGAAGAATTAACATTACAGAGGCCAAATTAAGGAAATCTAATAGGAATGCACACGATTCTAGGAAAGAATGGAAATAAAACCTAGTAATTAACTATAACCTAACTAGACCCCCATTGTCCAAAAGGTACACTCATGTGCAAGTTTACATAAATAATTCAAATGGACCCCATAAGCCCGACAGGTACATAGAAGAGCTTTAACCAATAAGAACAAAACACTAAGAGTCCAGTACAGGAGAGTGCATAGCTCGGACCTCGAATAAAGGATAAGATACCAAAATAAACCAATAAAACTATTCCGCTAGGTATCAACTCAATAGAGGATAATATGCCCGAAACTCAGACTGCGGCTGAATATCAAGTGTCTAGACCTTAGATCAGTGATGATAAGAGTTGTGTGCCAAGACCTTAAATTTGTGGCTATACGAGAAATACGCCTAGACCTTAATTTATGTTTATACAATCTATCAAAGAAGGGTCCCATATAAAAGTTATTATGATAAGGATATTGTAGTTCGATATCCACTCAAAAGTCACCAATGAATCACTCTGAGCCTAAACAACTCACAATCACGATTGATTAAGTGAAGCAAATATTGCCATCGAGAATCACAAGAATGGAGGTATGAGAAGAAATATGGATGCAAGGTCATTGAAGCTCAATAACCACCTAGCTAAGGCTCATTCTGTCAAACCAAAATCTACTACATTTGTCTATGATGAGTCCATAATTTAAACTCATTTAGGACTTTATTTCAATAGATTTAGTGTCCTCAAATGCATATTTTGTGCCAATAACTGATGTAAATCCTTGATTTTCAGGTATTTCGATTGAGGAACAAAGCATTGATACTAATGAGTAAAAAGGAACAAGGCGGCTGAAAGAACAAAGAAAATAAGGCCTGATGATCGCCTAACCCATTGGGCGAGACGCTGAGTGGCCATGATCTACCCTAAAGTTCCAGCGTGCCAAGCCATGAAGGAGAAAAATCAAGTCAGCGACAGAAAGGACCAGTCGGTGAGTCGCCAACGGTTCTACGATGCAGTGCTAGATCGTCCAAAGTTACAGAACATGAAGTTGCTGAAGGCCAAAGCAAAAAGGCGATGGAATTGACCAAAGGGCGGATCACCGAGTGGATCGGCGATCCCGACTTATTGAACCAAATGGTACTTCGCAGCACATTTTTGGAGACTACAAATACATTTTTAAATTCTTAGTTTAGAATCCAAGTTTTATTATTATCAGTTTTTGAAGTTTTAGAAGTGGGAGTTTGGAGACAATATTTCCTTACCTTCGAAGATTTGAAGATTTCCATTTCTGAGAAATTGGAAGTGGGTGTTGAAGATTCTTCATCTTAGACCTTTGTAAAGAAGAAATTAATCGTACCGAGTTGATGGAAATGCAATTTGGTAACGATTTCTATCTTTTTATGATGTCTAGCTAAAACCCCAATTCTTGGGGTATGATTATGTGATTATGGGTTGATTTAGATGTTGGGTATTTTTAATTGATAGTTTAAATGCTGTTTAAAAGTGATTTCGATCTGTAATTGTGGTTTAATTTAAAGGTTTGTAGTTGCAAATGCAACTCTAACTTCGTGTTTTTGGCTTGCTCGAGAGAGAGGTTTTAAAACCAAGACTACTGATTTGATGGTCTGTGGGTATTGGGTTGTCATGGGTTTAGCTCGAGAGAGTGAATCCTAAACCCTTTTCAACAAATTCAGCTCGAGAGAGTGAATGGACTAAAGCGAAGGTTGTTCTTAATTGTTGCTCATTGGTGTTTGAGAGAAACCAATTTGATTTGGGGTAAACTGTTCAAGAGAAATTTTATCCCCACTAAAGTCTAGTTTATTCACTGATTTACAACTATTTACTATCAATTGTAATTACCCACTTATCTACCGTGGCCCATAATCCAATCACATCCCAAGAACCCGTCTCCTTACTTGTTTACTCGTGTTATTTGCTATTGTAGTTGATAATTGCAATCAAAACCCTTTGATATTTGATACTTGTGTCACACTAAACTTGAACCATTTTTTATTCGTAAATGTTTTTATCTATGACTGACTTGAACATATTTATACTTGGCTCTTCATTCTTAAGCACGTACCACTCCTTGTAGGATTCGACCTCAACTCACTTAGTTGGGTTATATTACTAACTAACGATCATTGGCACTTAGTATTGGAAGAAGTGTCCTGATACGTGAAATTAAAATGGTGCCGCTGCCGAGGAGTGGTGTTACTTGAGAATCTTTAGTTAAGTTGAATTTCGTTCTTGTTAGTCATAGTTGAACTTACTTAATTTTAGTTTTGTTTTGCTTGTTTGTGTTTTGGAACTCGAAGTATGAGTGAGAACGGCAGCAATAAGAGCCAAGTAGGCCATCAAGATGACATTGGTACCTCAACGATGTCAATGAGACTAATGCTAATGACCCCCATCTTATGGGTGGAATTGGTTCCATTCGCTTTCCTCTGGCCGAAGGGAATACGGTGTTCCATATCACAAGTACTATGTTGCAGCTCTTGCAATTGAAGGAGATGTTTAGTGGTTTGGCTCATGAGGACACTCATAAGCATATTAGAAATTTTGTGGATATTTGCGAACCATTCTCCTTCAAGAATATATCCCAAGAGTCGGTCCGGTTGAGGTTTTCCCATTCTCTTTATGGGAAAAGCATGTAAGTGGGTGGCTGAAATGCCATGTGAATCAATCACTTTGTGGGAGGAGCTGGTCACGCATTTAATGTGCACTTTTTTCCTCCTTCAAAGATGATGACTCTTCGGGACAACATTCAGAGCTTCAAGCGTCTGGAGGGTGAGCCAATTCATGAAACTTAGTTGTGATTCAAGTAGTTGGTGCTCCAATCCCCAACCCATGGCTTGCCTGACAACGTATTGTTGCAGTATTTTTACAGGATCCTTAACTCGGTAAACAAAGGTGTTGCTGACCAATTTTCTCCGGAAGGTTTGATGCAGCAACCTTATGTGATAGCAGCTCAGCTTTGGATGACATGACCATGATTAATCGGGCTTGGTACACCCATGAAGACCAGGTCTCCCCTTTTACATTCAAATTGACTAAGAAGCAAATGGAGAAAGACCAAGAGAGGGATCAGAACATGGCCAAGATCATGACACAACTTGACATTTTGCCCAAAAATGTCATGAGAGCTGGAGCTCGAACTGTCAATGTCGTGGGTGTCGGGTCTGCTAATCCTTATGAGGAAAAGTTTGAGGCTTTGTATAGCGAAAATGTGAATTTCCTAGCCAACCAAGGTGGTGGTTATCGTTCAAACTACCCGAGGCAGGGTGGTAACCAAGGTTGGAACCAGGATAAAGGTTAGAAGGATCGTGATCGAGAATAGAGGGACCGAAATCCAACTTGGAAGGATGGGGAGAAGGATAGGTATGTGCCTCCCCATGAGCGCCAAAATCCAAAGGATTCGGAAGGTGGCCGGTCTGAGGATATGCTTTCTTGCATCCTCAACAAAGTTAAGGGGTCGGACAAGATTTTGAAAGAAATGAAAGAAGATGTGTCGACCCTTAGCCAGACTGTTACCTCTCATTCAGTATCAATCAAGCAGTTGGATTCCTAAATGGGTCATATCTCATCTCATTTGAACCCGAGGCAGCAAGGGGGTTTGCCTAGTGATATTATGGCTAACCCCAAGAATGAGGTTTGAGTGTGGACTTGCGTCATACCATGACGTTACATAAGGCGCTGCTCGGGGAAACCCAAGTTTTATTTTCTTTCTTTTTAAGTTTGAAATAATAGTGTGTTGATTGTGCAGGTCAAAGTGTGGAAGGTGTTTGAAAAGTGCAGGTTGGCGAGCTAAATGTCTGATCGGCGACTCGCCGAAGAGATCGGCGAGCCCAACTTGGACCGCATTGGACTCAAGACACTTTTAATCTAGAGTCTGTAAAACTCGGTGACCCGGGAGCTGATTAGTGAATCATCGACTAGGTCGGCGATCATGACTTATTCCGCTGTTTGGACCCTCACATTAACATGAGGTGTAAAACTCGGCAAGGTAAGTGCCCACTTGGTGTGTCGCCGAGTAGGTCGGCGAGCAAAATTAAAGTCGTCGAATGGGCGAGAACTGAACGGTTTTTTAATGCCAAAGGTTTAAACTTTCAAACTCTTTCACTTTCCCTCACTTTTAATCTTCCCAAACTTACACCCGCAAAGTATTTCCTATTTTTCTTGCATTTTTATCATATTTGAGTCATTGAATTATGTTCTGAGTGGATTACTTTGCCGCCTAGCATTTCAATCTTGATTATTCGGCATCTAAGGTTGGGTTTTCGAACCCCGAGTTTGTTTTTAGCAATTTTGTATTCATTTGCAATGATCTTATCTTAGTGATGTGTGTTGGGCCTCTCTGATCGTAATCATATATGTGCGTGCCTGTGTTAATTCAAAAATCTTGCCCATAATATTTAGATTGTTGAATTCCCATGATTTTGTGCCTTAAAATTGGTAAAAACTTGTGGGGTTTTGCTTGCATGTTGTTGGGCCTAGACGGGTGAAGTCTAAGTATTCCGTATTTGTGCCAAATAATGTATTTTGCCCAATGATGGAGCGGTTGACGTCATTCTTAAGGGCAAAAGTCATAAAATGGCCAAATTTGGCAAAACCGGGAGAAGTTTGAGTATCCCAGGGTAATGGGTGTATTGGGTCTGAGCTTAATTTGATAAGTGCATGCTTCGATTTGTTTTCAGGGGACACGGGGTTGAATTTGAGAAGTTGGGTTAAAAGTAGGCACGTTGGGTCGTTTGGCAAGCTGGGTCGAGCTCACCGAACCACTCGGCGGTTCGCCGAACTTCCCCATCTCGCCTTTATTTTCATGCTAAATGAGTAGTTTGGTTTTGTAACTTTCAGCGAGAATCCTGGGGTCATCGAAAGCACTCGAAGACTCACCGAAAGACCTTCTTGATCTCCGTTTGTCTAAGCCCATATCCCTTATTTGTACTATAACTTTCAGTGGGCTAGTTCCTGCTCACCGAATGTTGTCGACGATTCACCGAAAGGCCTTCCCTTTGACAGAATGCCAAATTTTTTTGAGATTTTTGAGTCAATCCTTTCGGCGAGCCCAATCTATCTCGCCAAAGAGATTCGGTGACTCGCCGACCGGTTTGGTGAGTCTATCTGCAACTATTTTTCTGTGTTTTTTCTTGAATTGTTTCTAACTTTGACTGATGATTTTGCAGACATGGCCAGACCAAAAGTTTTCGGTAGAAACATTCCACCCCAAAAGAAGGCTAAGGGGATAAAAATCGATGAGGATACAGTTGTATCCAAGGGCAAGGCCACCAAACTTCCCACAACTAGTGGGAAAGGCACCTGCGTCACTTGAGGCCAACTCCGATAGTGACGGGATCTACGACACTCACCTCACTACTTCTGAGAGTGTGGGTGAACACCAGGAGCAGCATACATCAGCTTCAGAGCCTGAGGATGATGAACTGTTAGCAGCGCGGAGGGCTGAGCTGCGATCCAAACGGATGAACAATCCATCGAGGATCAGGATTCCTCAGGCCACCACTACTCCTCATCCACCTCTAGCACAAGTCGTGGTCCTAGAACTACCAATACAGGGTCCTCCTCCTAAGTCTATGAATAGAATGAAGACTGAGGGGTTGAGGACTATCATTAAGGAAAGTGTATGTCCACAGATGGGGTCATCGACAAGTACCCAGAGATTATGAGTTGTCTGAAGTCTCATAAATTCCAGATCTTTACCAATCCCCGTGACCCGTATATTCCAAATTGGGTCCAGGAGTTCTACACTGCTTATGGGGCCTTGATACCGCACAGAAATAAGAAGACAGCAGCATTTAAACCAGTTGACTATGTAGTTGTCAGGGGGAAGAGGGTGCAATGTGATTTTACTGCCATCAATGTTGTCCTAAAATGCACAACGAGACTTGAAGATGATTGCTTGCATATGATCAGGACAAAGACACTGGACAGCATGAAGAAGTGGTTAGCCCCGTTGATATCTGATAGCACTCCGAAGTGGTTAGAGGCAAGGGCTCCAATAGAAAAGAAAGGCATGAATGTCGTTGCGAGGTTCTTGTTTGGCTTCATCAGTAGTACTATCATGCCATCCCAGAATGAGTCAATTCTCCTCCTTTCCAAGGCAGCCTATCTGGGTTGCATCATTGATGGGACAAGGATCAATCTCGGAATGATTATGGCACATGAGATGGTCATGAAGGCCAAGCAGCGCAAACTTCCCTTCCTTTTTCGGTATTGATCGTCGAGCTATGCAAACGGGCTCGGGTTCCTAGAGATGCGAAGAAAGATGTGGAAGTGATTCCTACATCCTCTATCGATAGCCGGAGGATCGATGCAGAGTATTTAAAGGATGAGGCAGAGAAGAAGAAGGCAGCTCCGGTGGAATTTTCCGATTGTGGACACAGACTCACTACATGCATAGGCATATTTGTCTATTCAGGCCCCTGGGCCTTCAGGTACTTCTAGTGGTGCTCCTTTTGACATCCCTAGTTCCTCTGTTGCTATGTTGCCTCCCAGAGTTACTGCTATTGCTGTTTCCTAGACCCCGCTTACTCAAGCCGCGTTACTCCGGATGGGGAAGCTTCCTATCAGAATTGAGGCGTCAATTCTAGGCATGATTCAGACTGCCCTGGCTAATGTTGTGACACCATTAAGCGCTACCATTGATGCCCTTGCGGCTAGGATAGCGGTGTGTGAGCGTGGCCAAGGGCCCATCGAGGAGGTGACAGCTTTAAAAGTCGTGATTGCTGCACTGAGGAGTGATGTAGATCAGCTGAAGTCCAACGACATATCCATGATTTTCGGGACAATGGAGATTCCAGATGTGCCAGAGATGACTCCGGCCACCACCGGAGATGAGGTTAGAGTTGAGAAGACTACCAATCATAAGTCTGAAGCTGAGACGGATGAGGAGATGCTTGAGGTTGCTGAGGAGGCTTCACATGAGGTCCTTACTGAGACGAAGGAGGCCATGGTGGATGCAGTTGTGCAGGCTTATTTCGCAGATACACCTTTGGCTGACCCTAGTGCGGCTGCTATTCTTTTTTAGGTGACTCCGGGCACTGATACCCAGGTTCTGAGCACTATACTGGGCACTGATTCCCAGACAGATGGAGCGACTGTTTAGACTGGATCCCTCTTGACCTCCCTCTCTGTCTTACTTTTGGACTTTTGGATATTATTTTGTTTGCATTTGAGGACAAATCACTTTTGTTTGTGGTGGAGTGAGGCCCACCTTGTGTGACTTTTTGTCTATATATTTGGGTTTTTGAGCTATAAAATGTGTTTAGTACTGCATTTTGTGGATGATTGAGCTTGTGGCTCCTTGTTTTTAATTGCAAATGATTTTTCGACCCTTCCAAAAACTACTTGTTTTTAATTGCAAATGATTTTTCGACCCTTCCAAAAAAATTTGTGCCACCTCTTGTTTCTGTTTGAATGTGGTTGTTATCTTGCAAATTTGAGTATCGATCTTGATCAATACCGATTATTTGAATAGTGCTCATAATTGAACAAAAATGAATATGCGGCTACGATGAGGCCAAATGAAGTTGCATAGACAATATGTGAAATTTTTTGCATCTCGTTGTGACTAGCCAAGTATCAAATTGAGTCTCTTGTGATGAACAGTGCACACTAGCGAAAGTATGGAGTCTTGTTTGTCATTGGTGTCGATGCCTTGTGTGATGAGCTTACCGTGAACCATGCATGATGATACCTAGAATTTTCCCCGTTGGTCCGGTTGACTAAGTGATGCAATCTCATGATATGATCTTAAGCAACTTTGAAGAGTGTGAAACAATTAACACTACACCTCTTTTGTGGCCAACCTTGTGAGTGTGTGATCCTTGTTTGAACACCCTTTGAACCTTATCCTTTTCTTGGAAGAAACTTGATGCAAACTGTAACCTTTCTTGATCCATTACCCATAATCCTCATGATTTGTGGTTTGTGTGAATAGCCAACTTAGGCCAAAAGCCTAAGTTGGGGGTGTGGTGAAAAGAGAAGGCAAATCAAGAAGTGAAAAGAAGCCCATTTAACCCATGGTTTTGAGAAAGATGGAACCCCTCCATATAAAAAAGAAGAAGAAAAGAATGAAAAAGAAAAAGAATAAAAAAGTTGTGTAATAAAGTGTGAAAATGCAAAAAGAAATGGGGTAACCAATAGTCCATGGAAGATGAATAATGGGGTGACTTGTGAGCACAAATGAGAATGATGAAGGAAAGGAAAGAAAGTGTTGTTCACACCACATTTCATGAGAATTATAGTCATTGAGCCTAAATGGCCATACCTTTGCACTCAGCCCCATTCAAAGCCCTGAAAAGACATTTTTGATCTTGAGTGAGCTGAAACAATTGTTGGCTGGAAAATAAGGGCAAACTAATGGGTGAAATCATGCATTGTGTTCATCTTTGTGAGTGTGTGTTGCATTTGATTCCCGAGCTTTAAATTGTTGAACCATTATGTGTGGCAATGGAATCATCCTTTGTGTGAGGGCATTTGAACACCTTTGTTGAGCTTGAACTTGCATTTGAAACAACTATTGTGAGCTTGAGATTCTTTGGTAATGGTGTGTCACAACTTGAATCTTTGAGTACACAATTGATCCTTGCAGGAGTAAGTTGAGTCTTTTTGTGTGCATTCATGATTGAGTCTTGTGTAGCACTGTTTGAGGCATCCTTTTTGAACTGCTGAACTTGAGTTTTACTGGAGGACAAACAAAAGTTTAAGTTGGGGGTGTTGATGAGTCCACAATTTGGACACATTTAGGGCTTTATTTTAATAGATTTAGTGTCCTCAAATGCATATTTTGTGCCAATAACTTATGTAAATCCTTGATTTTCAGGTATTTGGATTGAGGAACAAAGAATGGACACTAATGAGCAAAACGGAACAAGGCAGCTGAAAGAACGAAGAAAAGAAGGCATGATGATCGCCTAACCCATTGGGCGAGTCGCCGAGTGGCCGTGATCTCACCTAAAGTTCTAACGTGCCAAGCCATGAAGGAGAAAATCAAGTCGGCGATAGAAAGGAGCAGTCGGCAAGTCGCCGATAGTTTCGCGATGCAATGCTAGATTGCCCAAAGTTACAAAACTTGAAAATGTTGAAGGCCAAAGCAAAAAGGCGATGAAATTGACCAAAGGGCGGATCGCTGAGTGGATCAGAAATCCTGACTTATTGCGCCAAATGGTCCTTCACAGCACATTTTTAGAGACTACAAATACATTTTAAATTCTTAGTTTAGAATCCAAGTTTTATTATTATCAGTTTTTGAAGTTTTAGGACTGAGAGTTTGGAGACAATATTTCCTTAGCTTTGAAGATTTGAAGATTTCCATTTCTGAGAAATTGGAAGTGGGTGTTGAAGATTCTTCATCTTAGACCTTTGTAAAGACGAAATTAATCGTACCCCGTTGATGGAAACACAATTTGGTAACGATTTCTATCTTTTTATGATGTCTAGCTAAAACCCCAATTCTTGGGGTGTGATTATGTGATTATGGGTTGATTTAGTTGTTACGTATTGTTAATTGATAGTTTAAATGGTGTTTAAAAGTGATTTCGATCAGTAATTGTGATTTAATTTAAAGGGTTGTAGTTGCAAATGCAACTCTAACTTTGTGTTTTTGGCTTGCTCGAGAGAGAGGTTTTAAAACCAAGACTACTTATTTGATGGTCTGTGGGTATTGGGTTGTCATGGGTTTAGCTCGAGAGAGTGAATCCTAAACCCTTTTCAACACATCAGCTCGAGAGAGTGAATGGACTAAAGGGAAGGTTGTTCTTAATTGTTGCTCATTGGTGTTTGAGAGAAACCAATTTGATTCGGGTTAAACTGTTCGAGAGAAAGTTTATCCCCACTAAAGTCTAGCTTATTAACTGATTTACAGCTATTTATTATCAATTGCAATTACCCACTTGTCTACCTTAGCCCGTAATCCAATCACATCCCAAGAACCCGTCTCCTTACTTGTTTACTCGTGTTATTTGATGATGTAGTTGATACTTACAATCAAAACCCCTTGTTATTTTACACTTGTGTCACCCTAAACTTGAACCATGTTTTTATTCATAAATGTTTTTATCTATGACTGACTTGAATATATTTATACTTGGCTCTTGATTCTTAAGCACGTACCACTCCCTGTGGGATTCGACCCCAACTCACTTAGTTGGGTTATGTTACTGACTAACAGTCGTTGGCACTTAGTATTGGAAGAAGTGTCCTGATACGTGAAATTTACACGAAGCTAATGTCATCTGAAGTGACTTCTGAGCAAATTCTAAGAACTCTCGACACCAGTAGACTACACCTATGTTGCGACCAATAACAAACTTCCAATTAACTACAAAAATTATACATGAAAGCCACAAGGTAAGGATGATCACAAAAAGGGAATTAAACATGCTAAACCTCCAAAAACATATGACCTAAAACATGATTTCTAAATAGCTAACATGAATCAACTACTAACCCAACATAAATTCCAACTATTCAATATCAATTCATATTCCTGAACTCAATCTAAACACTGGGAAACCATAGCCTACCTAAATTCAAACCATGCGCACAATTATTGAGTTTTACCCTTTTGAGCGGGCTCCAAAAGCGGCCATGCTATTAAAACATAACTACAACATCATTATGAACATTTTGACACAAAAAATACAAAAATCATAGATAGAACCAAAATGTAGTAAAAAACATAATTGTGCAACGAGAAATAACAAAATTCACTCTGTCAAAACTTCCTAATAAGCGTACTAAACTTTCTTTCCTACACAAGTAGAAAACATTAGGACTTCCTTGTTACATTTTACTGACTCTTTTTGGACACGGACCCTATACTACCCTAATCTAGCCAAGACTAAAACTCAATAAAACATAAAAATCCATACAAAATCTATCAAAACATAAAAATCAGTAAAAATCTTTTAAATTAGCTAGATTCACATCTTGGATTGCCTCCCAAGTAGCGCTTGATTTAACGTCACGGCACAACGCAGATCCTTTGATTACTCAGACTTCATCAAGATCCCATTCTTCATTCACTTCTTTGATTTTTTCTGATTGACCCAAGTAGACTTTGATCCTTTGACCGTTCACCTTGAATCTTTTTCCTTCCTCATTCTCAAGTTCAACCACTCCGTGTGAAAACACTTGTACCACTCTAAATGGCCCCATCCACTTAGACTTGAGTTTGCGAGCAAACAAATGCAACATTGAATTGAATAGAAGTACAAAATCACCTGGAGTAAATTCACATTTTTCAATCTTTTTATATTCTACCTCTGCATCTTTTCCTTATACAAGGCTAAAATTTTATATGTTTTAGGTGAAACTCATCGAGCTCATTAAACCTTTGACTTGATGCGGCATCCCAATCTTGATTCAGCTTCTTCAATGGCCATATAACTATATACTCTAACTCTAGCGGCAAGTGACAAGACTTCCCAAACACAAGTTGGTAGGGAGATTTACCTCTGGGAATCCTAAATGTAGTAAGATAGACCCATAGAGCATTATCAAGCTTTCTCGACCAATTAGTTATGTTCGTATTCATAGTCTTTGTAAGTATTTGCTTAATTTCTCTATTTGACACTTCAACTTCCCCACTAGACTGTGGATGATAAAGAGTTGTTATGCTGTGAAAAACACCATACTTCTCAAGCAACGCCTTGAACAACTTATTAAAAAAGCGGGAACCTCCATCGCTAATAATCTCCCCCTGGTGTACCAAATAGGGAAAATATATTATTTTTCGGGAATGCTGTAAAACTCTTCGATTCATTGTTTGAAAGTGCAACAGCTTCCACCCTTTTAGACACATAGTCAACTACTACAAGTATGTACTTCATCCCATTCAAACTCACAAACGGACCTATAAAGTCAAGGCACCAAACATCAAGCATATCTATCACCATAATAGAAGTCATTAGGGGTTTTGTTTTTGTTTCCTTGAAATACCTCCTTCTCTTTGGAAACGATCACAAGACTTGGCGAAATCATGAGCATCTTGGTTGATAGTCGGCCAATACTACCCAAACTGCAAGATTTTATGAGCAGTCTGGATACCACTATGATTGCCACCAATAGGAGACGAATGGCAAGCTTCCAATATACTCATCCTCTCAACTTCAGGCACACATCGACGAATAATCCCATCAACACAAACACGAAACAAATAAGGCTCTTCCTAGAAAAAAAACTCTTACACATCAGACATGAATTTTCTTCGTTGGTGGAATGATAAGTTCAAAGGCACAACATCACTTACCAAATAATGAGTAAAATCTGCGAACCAACGGATAAGATCAAAAGAAGCAGCCAAAACTTGTTTGTTTAGGAATGTATCATCTATCTCAACTCCATCAGCTAACCTCAACATAGCCTCTTCCTCTAATCTAGACATGTGATCAGCCACTTGGTTTTCTTTTCCCTTTCTATGTTTTACCTCAAAGTTGAATTCTTGCAGCAATAGTACCCATCGAATCAACCTCAACTTTGCATCTTTCTTTGCCATAAGATACCTCAATGCAGAATGATCAGTGTGCACAATGACCCTATAATTCTTTTGAGCAACATTCAAAGCTTTTCTGGCATAGCATATGCAATGAAAAATCTTCTCTCGCCTTTACCCAAATACTAAGCCAAGTGCTATCCTGCTCACGTCACACATAACTTCAAACTATTGTCCCCAATCTGGTGAAATTATGATTGGTGCAGAAGTCAACTTCTCTTTGAGCCCATCAAATGCTCTCAGACAAGAATTATCAAAACTCAAACTATGTCTCCTTTTCAAGAAGTTTGCACAATTAGTGTGCAATTTTTGAGAAATCTTTGATAAACCTCCCATAGAATCATGCATGCCCTTGAAAACTTCTAACACCTTTCTCAGAGATGGGTGGTGGCAACTTTTCAATCACCTCGACCTTGTCTCTATCATCCTTAATACCCTTTTTTGAAATCTGATGTCCCCGAACTATACCCTATTTTGGCATGAAGTGACATTTCTCCTAGTTAAGTATAAGATTACATTCTTTACAGCTTTTTAGAACATCACTCAAATGTGTATAGCAATAACAAAACTTGTCACCAACCACCAAAAATCATCTATAAATACCTATGTCGTATTTTTCACCATATCGTAAAATATAGACATCGTGGAATGTTGAAAATTCATCGGTACATTACACAACCCAAATGACATCCTCTTGAAAGCAAACATCACGTAAGGAAAAGTTAAAGTAGTCTTCTCTTGGTCTGTCGGAGCTATGGAGATCTGATTGTAGCCGAATACCCATCTAGAAAACAGTACCAATCCTTTCCAGCAAGATAATCAAACATTTGGTCCATGAACAAGATTAGGAAGTGATCTTTCCTAGTTAATGCATTCAACTTGTGATAATCCATGCAAACCCTCCAACCAGTGATAGGCCTCACTGGGACAATCTCATTCTTCATGTTGGGAACCACAATGATTCCTCCCATATTGGCAAACATTGAACCTGACACACCCAATTACTATCTAACAACTTGATAATATATTTCATCACAACCTTTTGCATTGGCGGATTCAGTCTCCTTTGGTTATCAATACTTGGTTTACTATGTGGCATGAGTTGAATCTTGTTAGAACGTATACACGGTGGAAAACCAATAATGTTAGCAATAGTTCATGATATAGCCCTTCTGACCCATTTTAATACCGCTATCAGTGCCTCTACTTGCCCTTTGTTAAAATGAGCAGCAATAATGACATGCAAAACACTATTTTTGCCTAAGAACACATACCTCACATTAGATGGAAGAGCCATTCGCTCAAATTTTATAGGCTCATCAATAGATGGTTTTGCAGGCAGAGTGTCTCGTTTCTTCAAATCCAAATCCAAATCCATCTCCATTGGTTGGTAATGAGGGAAATTCACCCCAATCAAATGGCAGCAACTAACTCATCATATTCAGCATTACCCTCTCCATCGAATTTCATGATCACAACAACTAGCGCTTTAACACCCAATCTCTCCTCAATGGACACCTCTGGTTTCTTCTCAATAGTATAGTTCACTGCGGACAGTAATCTTCATCGATTTGAATTTATTAAAGGTCCCCTCTTTATTATTCAATTAGAACTTCATCTGCCCTCTTTCTACGTCAACTAAAGCACACCCAGTAGCAAGGAATGGTCTCCTTAAGACGATGGGTACTTCAAAGTCAACCTAACAGTCTTGTATCACAAAGTTCACCAGAAATATGCACACCTCAACTTTCACAAGGACATCTTGTAGCACACTAATCAATTTCTTCGTAGTTCAATCATCCATAAGTAGTCGCATTGCAGCCGGGTTGGGGGATCCTAAGCCCAACTTATTGTACACAGACAGCGACATCAGAGTTATGCTAGCACCTAGGTCACATATGGCATTAGAGAAGTATAACATACCAATGCTACATGGAATGGTAAAAGCTTTAGGATCCTCCATTTTTTGCACTATCGATCTAGTAGTAATGGCTGTAGAATGCTGCAACTTATCATCACCTTCAAAATTGATAGTCCTCTTTTTAGTCACAAGATCTTTCATGAACTTAGCATAAATAGGCATTTATTCTAGTGCTTCAATCAAAGGAACATTTATCGATAACTTCTTCAACATGGATATGAACTGATGTTTGCGTAATGAAGACACAACTTCTGATGCAAGTGTCTACGATCGTACAATAGTTTAGTAACCCAACCAAGGATTGGGGTCGAGTCCCAAAGGAGTGGGCGTGAGAATTAGTGGTTAAGGGTGAAAGTGCTAAAGTTAATCGTAGCTAAAGACTTTGGCGAATGAAAACATAACAAATTAAAAAAGTGACGCAAGCGTCAAGTATCAAATGGGGGTTTGTAAGCAAGAAACAACTAAAGCAGCGAAAATTAGGAAAATTATAAGTATGGAGACGGGATTCTTGGGATGTGATAGGAATACGGGATATACTAAATCGTTGGGTACATGCTTTTGATAGTAAATTCATTGAGTATTTGTGACTAGGCTAAACTTTAAGGGGGATAAGCTCTCTCTCGAGCAACTTACCCCGTCTCAAATACGTTCCTCTCAGACACCCACTTGCTGCATAAAGAACAGCCTCCACCTTAACCCACTCACTCTCTCAAGCTAAGTGTGTGGACATGGGACTAGGGTTCACTCTCTCGAGCTGAACCTCATGTCGACCCACTCACAATGGCCATCAATTTAGTGGTCTTAGTTTTAGGACCTTTCTCTCGAGTAAGCTGAAAACACATTTATGAGATTATATTTGCAACTACAACCTCGTTAAGTTTATCCACAACCACTAAATGAAATCACATTTAAACTACGAATAGACTATCAGCAAGCAAGACCCAACAACTAATCTAACCCATATTAACAAAATCACACCCTAAGAATGGGGGTTTTAGCTACGCATGTAAAAGAGATAAAGACGTATACCAATATCAGTTTCCATCAATGGGTATGCAAGATTAAGTTTTAAAGAAAGCCGAAGGTGAAGAATCCAAGAGACCCAAGTCCAATTCCTTGAATTTGAAACCCTTTGAAAATTCCAAGTTCTTCAAAACCCTCTCCAAAACTTAGAGAGAATATCTCCAAAACTCTGTCTCAAACTTAATAATATAAAAACTAGATAAAATAAGGTAAAATTTGCTCCTAAGAATAAAAACTGAACTAGTATTTATAGTTTTCAGAAAATGTTCTCCGAAGGATCTTTCGGCGACGTTAGTGGGAATCACCAACGCATTCGGCGATCTGCCCTTTGATCGACTTCGTCGCCTTTCATCAGTTGCCTTCAGCTTCTTTGTGTCCTGTGTAATTGGGCGATGTAGCACTGCTTCGCGGAGTTGCTTGGCGATACGCTGACTGCTCCTTTTCACCGCCGATTTTCTCCTTTCCTTCAGGGCTCAGCACACTGGAACAAAAGGCGAATATGCGATCTATTGGCGATTCGCCGAATGGGTTCGGCGATTTGCAGATCTTCATTTCTTTGTTCTTTTAGCTTATTTTGCTCCTTTTTGCTCGATAGTGTCCATGCTTTCCCTCAAACTCCAGATACATGAAACTTAAAGTTTTCATCAGATATCGAGATAAAACACGCATTTGAGGACACTAATTTCATCAAAATATAGCCCTAAATGAGTCCAAATTGTGGACTCATCAACACCCCCAACTTAAAATTTTGTTTGTCCTCAAGCAAACTCAAGTTCAGCCGTTCAAAAAAGGTGTCTTGAACAGTACTACAAAAGATTTGATCATGAATGCACACTACAAGACTCAATTTACTTATTCAAAAATCAATTGTGTACTCAAAGATTCAAGTAGTGACTCACCAATATCAAATAATCTCATGCTCACAATACTTGCCTCAAATGCAAGTTCAGGCGCAACTAGAGTGTTCAAATGCCCTCACAGAAAGAATGATTCCATATTCGCACATAATGATTTAATCATTTAAAGTTCAGGAATCACATGCAATGCTCACACTCACAACAATGAAAACAATGCATGCTTTCACCCATAGGTTTGCCCGTATTTTCCAATCGACATTTGATTCAGCTCACTCAAGATCAAAAAGGTTTTTTTAAGGCTTGTAATGGGGCTGAGTGCAAAGGTATGGTCATTTAGGCTTAGTGACTTTTATCCTCATGAGATGCAGTATTCACAACATTTCCTTTCCTTTTCCTTCGTCATTTTTGCTAGTGTTCATGAGTCATCCCATTATTCACTTCCCATGGATTGTTTGGAAACCCCATTTCTTTGGTACTTTATTCCACAACTTTGTTTTTCTCTTTCTCTTTTCTACTTCCTCTCTCTTTGTTTTACATGGAGGGGTTCCATTTTTCTCAACACCATAGGTTAGAGGAGACTTTCTTTGCACTTCTTGACTCTCCCTTTCTTTTCATCACACCCCCAACTTAGGCTTTTGGCCTAAGTTGGCTATTCAACTAACCACAACTTCATGAGGATTATGGGTGATGGATAACGAAAGGTCATTTCTTTCATCAAGTTTATTTCAAAGAAAGGTAAGGCTCAAGGGGTGTTCAACAAAGCTTCACACATGCTCACAAGGTAGGCTACAAAAGAGGTATATGTAAACTTGGCTCACACTTTGTAAAGTTGCCTAAGATCATATCAAGAGATAGACTTACTTAGCCGATTGGACCAACGGGGTAAATTCTAGGATCTATTATGCATGTTTCAAAGTAAGCTCAACACACTAGGCATCGAAACTACAGTCAAACAAGACTCCACACTTTCACTAGTGTGCAACAGTCATTACAAGAGACTCAATTCGATATTAGGCTAATCAAAATGAGATGCAAAGAGTTCACATATTGTCTATGCAACTTCATTTGGTCTCATCATAGTCGCGCATTCATGTTCGTTCGATTGAGAGTACTATTCAAGTCATCGGTATTGATCGAAACCGAGACTCAAATTTTGCACAAGAACAGTCACATTCACACACAAGAGGTGGCAAAAATTTTTGGATGGGTTAAAATCATTTTGTAATAACATTATTAAAAGGAGCCATAAGCTTAATCATCCATAGAAACAGATACAACATAATTTTAAAATATCATAACCCAAATATATACACAAAATACAACTATCAACACAAAAGGTGTGGGCCTGGTGGCCTCGCCCACCACAATTAAAAAGTATTTGTCCTCAAATGCAACTAAAAGTACCCAAAAGTAAAAATATAATAAGACAGAGAGGGAGGTAAAGAAAGGTCATGTCTATGCAATCTCTCTCTCTGTCGGGGTCTCGTTGGCTGGTGTAGCAGTCTATATATGGGCATTAGTGCCCGGAGTAGCCTCAGACGGAATAGCAATGCCAGATCCACTAGGAGCTGTTGTGGACGTCTCAGTCAGCAATGTCTGGATCACTGGCTGCACAACCGTCTCTATAAGATCTAGCAAGTCTCTGAATATGCCCTCATCTCTGCTCTCCTCAGCATGTACTGATATCAACTCCTCGTCGGTCTCTGCATCCGACTTTGCATGTGTTGTGCCATCCTCCAGCACATCTCCAGTGGTAGCCGGAGGAATCCCCGAGGTCTTAAGAGCATCCTCATCATCTGCACCCCCATCAGTGAAGTGAAGTTTGTAGGCTTCAAATAGTCTACATCCTTCCTCAAACTCACAACCTTGGCTTTTAAAGTCGTCACCTCAGAGGCCTCTCCATGTCTGCTCTCACAAGCAATGACTCTCACTGCCAAGGCATCAACAAAAGTCTGAAAGGGGATAAGTGTTGTTAGTATGGCACTGTCAATCATCTCCGGGATGGATCTCTCAAATTGGGTAGCTCTCATATCAGCTGAATAAGCCAACTGCCCCATCTTCATGATCATGGCCTGAGTAATCTTGGCAGGCTGGGAGGATGAGGAAGCACCTGGTGCCTATGAGGAAGAAGAAGAAGGAGCGGGTATACCTGAGGGCTCAGAGGCCAGAGTAGGCGAAGGTGTCTCTGCTGGTAATGAGTCAAATTTAACCTCTGGAGAAGTGTCTAATGGCGCTGCTCTCCTCCTGTCAACCTTCTCTCGAGTGAACTCGGCCTCAATACACCGGATGTCTGTGGAGGATGAAGGGATGACCTCTATATCATTCGCAGGATCCCAGGGTACTCTGGCACGCTGGCATAACTCAATGATCAAAATCGGGAATGGCAGAGAGGTAAGTCTCTGCTTGGCTCTTATGGCCATCTCCTGCGAAGTCAGCAGTCCTAGGCCGATCCGCCTCCTGGCCATGATAGAACCAAGGCAAGCCGCCTTAGGATGGCGCAGAATAGACTCATTTTGGGATGGTATGATAGTGTTGTTGATGAAGCCAAACCAGTACCTAGAGGCGATGTTCATGTCCCTCTTCTCAATGGGAGCTCCAGCATCCATCCACCTCGGGGTGGTGTCAGAAATCATCGGATCCAACCAACCCTTCAAATCATCTAGGGACTGAACAATAGGCAGCCCCTCGTAAAGAAGCACAGAGTGCAGCGGTCTACCCAATACAGCTTAATATGCTCGTTGTGGCACTCAACCTCCTTTCCTCAAACCATGACCTACTTCACCGGTCTAAACTCATTGGCCTTATTCTTGTTCTTAAGCACCAACTCCCCCTAAGAAGTGTAAAACTCTCTTACCTAGGAGGGAATGTAAGGGTCTCGGGGACGTGTGAACTGCTCGAATCCAGGGAATCAAAGAGTTTCAAGCACATCAGAATGCTTGCCTTCCAGACCCTACATAGATAGCAACTTCTCCGCTATGATAGTCCGGACTCCTTCACCTTTTAGTCTGTTCAACAATCTTGGTAGAGGAGCCATAGTCAGTACAGGAGTTACTGAGGGTGCCTGAGCTAGCACTGCATCTGATTCAGGAGGAGCTGCAGTTGATGAAACTCTGGTGGGTGTGGGTTGAGGTCTATCTCGGAGCCTATTATGTCGATGAATCAAGGGTTGATCATTTTTAGGCTCAGACCACTCAACTTGGGTCTCAATAGCTACTCCTTTCTTTGCTATATGTTTTTTCCTCTTGCCTTTGTCTCCTAGTGGGAGACTTTGCTTTCGTTTCTGTGGAGGATGTGGTACTTCTTCATTTATCGTAATGCCATTCGCCTTTTTTTGAGGTGGCTCGATTAGATTGGTGTGTACCATATCTGTAAAGGATCGAGAAGAAACTCAAATGCAAGCACAGAAAAGTTATTGCAGATAGACTCGCGGATCCAGTCGGCGAGTCACCGAACCTCTTTGGCAAGCTAAGTCGAGCTCGCCGAAGGGATCGGCTCAACAATTAAGATAAGTCGTCGATAGGGAGGGTCCTTCGGCGAATCGCCGACTACTTTCAGCGAGCAAGCTTTGTCCGCCGAAAGTTATAGTGCACAAGGGTTCCAAGGATGCAGATAAAGTGCGATAATGAGTACTTTCGGCGAGTCACCGAGTGCCTTCGGCAAACTCAGGCCTCTCACTGAAAGTTACCGACTCAAATCACAAAATTGACACGCAATTAAAAAGCGAGATGAGGAAAATAGGCGAATCGCTAAGTGGTTCGGCGAGCTCGACCCAGCTCGCCGAACGACCCAACGGGCCCATTTTCAATTCACCTTCTCGAATTCAACCCCACAATCCCCGAAAATGAAATCAAAGCATGCACTAATGAAATTTAAACAAGACCCATACTACCCATCACCCCGGGATACTCAGATATTTCTCGGTTTTTGCCAAGATTTGTCATTTGACAATATTTGCTCTTAAAAGTGGTGTCAGTTGCTCTATCATTGAGCAATTTTTGACATTTAATACAAATGGGGGCTACTCAGACTTCACCCAAATAAATTTAACCACACACAATCATAATCCAACTCATTAAAAAGCACAAAAGTCACGGGCATTTGACAATCAACCATTACGGGCAAGGTTTTCAAGTTAAAATAGGCATGTAAACATTCTAATCCTAGCAGAGATACCCAGCACACATCAATATGATACTATTATTGCAAAAGAGTTCAAAATTTTCAACAATAAACTCGGGGTTTTAGGACTAACCTTTAATGCCGATTGAAATGCGATTGAAAAGCTAGGCGGCAAAGTTTTCCAACTCCAAGCACAAATTACCAAAATAAAATGCTAGTAAAAGGCTATAGGAAAGAAAATACTACCTTAGTGTGAATTTAGGAGGCTTAAGAGCGAGGGAAGGTGAAGCATTTCAAATTTGAAGTTTCTTAGCCATTAAAAACCATCCAGTTCGCACCTGTTCGGCGACGTTAGTCGCACTCGCCGATTCCCCCGGCGATTCACCGAGTGATCACTTGCCTTGCCGATTGCTTAAGTTCTTTCAGTTTATTGGGGGTCAAAACAGCGATTTGCATTGAGGTCGCCGGCTTGGTTGGCGACACGCGGAACTGCTTCTTAAGTTCGCCGAGTTTTACAAGCTCTGCCTTGACCTTGAATTGCGCCAAACGGCAGATCAAGTCGAGCTCGCTGACCTCTTCGGCGATCTGCTGACTGACCATTTTCTCGTCAATCTGTATCTTTCACCACTTTCCTCATTCAAACCTGAACTACTAACACACCATTATTATAAAAGAAAAATTAAGCATTTAAAACCTTGGGATGCCTCCCAATAAACGCCTTATTTAACGTCGTGGCACGACACGAGTCCTTACTCACTCCCCATTGGTTGGGTTGGCCCTAGTGTTACTAGGTAACCCCAATAGTTCGTTTGAGTGAAGAGGAGGCACCGCATAATTCAGGAGTGTCTTGATCAGCTGGATCGATCTAGAGTGAGAGCCAACCATGTGATTCAACACTTCAATAATCTCTTTCATCTCTTCCAACATTCGATCTTATTAGGTGATCTTTTGGAGAATGATTTAGAGTGTATCCTCGACTCAATTGTTCTCTCTGTCTCTAGACTGCTTTCTCTCGTGATGAGGTATGTACCTCCCTTGACTCTCGCACTAGTTTTCCACCTCTGTTATTTTGGTGGAGAAATCATTCAGCTAAGTTACCAGTGCTGTTAAATCGAAGTCCCTCTCGACTTCTTGGCTCGTCACAGTCGAGTTGTCACCATTTCCTCCACCCATGCTTAAGGTACCTACCTATATCAACAAATTAAAAGGAAAACAAAACTAAAAAAAAAATTAGTAAACTACGATTATTGAAAGCATAATTCATCTTAAACCAAAAGCTTTCACGTAGCACCACTCCCCGGCAACGACGCCATTTTAATGCTTGCGTAATCAAGACACAACTTCTGATGAAAGTGTCTACGATCGTACAATAGTTTAGTAACCCAACCAAGGGTTGGGGTCGAGTCCCAAGGGAGTGGGCGTGAGAATTAGTGGTTAAGGGCGAAAGTACTAAAGCTAATCGTAGCTAAATACTATGGCGAATGAAAACATAACAAATTAAAAAGGGTGACGCAAGCGTCAAGTATCAAATGGGGGTTTGTAAGCAAGAAACAACTAAAGCAGCAAAAATAAGGAAAAATACAAGTATGGAGATGGGATTCTTGGGATGTGATAGGAATACGGTATAGACTAAATCATTGGGTACATGCTTTTGATAGTAAATTCATTGAGTATTTCTGACAAGGCTAGACTTTAAGGGGGATAAGCTCTCTCTCGAGCAACTTACCCCGTTTCAAATGCGTTCCTCTCGGACACCCACTTGCTGCATAAAGAACAGCCTCCACCTTAACCCACTCACTCTCTCGAGCTGAGTGTGTGGACATGGGACTAGGGTTCACTCTCTCGAGTTGAACCTCATGTCGACCCACTCACACTAGCCATCAATTTAGTGGTCTTAGTATTACGACATCTCTCTCGAGGAAGCCGAAAACACATATATGAGATTATATTTGCAACTACAACCTCATTAAGTTCATCCACAACCAGTAAAAAAAATCACATTTAAACTACAAATAGACTATCAGCAAGCAAGACCCAACAACTAATCTAACCCATATTCACAAAATCACACCCCAAGAATTGGGGTTTTAGCTACGAATGTAAAAGAGATAAAGACGTATACCAATATTAGTTTTGATCAATGGGTATTGCGCCATCAGCGAAACCGTCTTTATTTTCTTGCAAGATTACGTCTTAAAACAAGCCGAAGGTGAAGAATCCAAGAGACCCAAGTCCAATTCCTTGATATTGAAACCCGTTTGAAAACTCCAAGTTCTTCAAAACCCACTCCAAAACTTAAAGAGAATTTCTCCAAAACTCTGTCTCAAACTTAATAATCTTAAAACTAGATAAAAGAAGGTAAAATTTACTCCTAAGAATAAAAACTGAACTAGTATTTATAGTTTTCAGAAAATGTGCTCCGAAGGATCTTTCGACGACGTTAGTTGAAATCATCGATGCATTCGGCGATTCCCCCTTTGATCTACTTCGTCGCATTTCATCAATTGCCTTTAGCATCTTTGTGTCCTAGGTAATTGGGGGATGTAGCACTGCTTCACAGAGTCGCTCGGCGATACGCCGACTACTCCTTTTCACTACTGATTTGCTCCTTTCCTTCAGGGCTAAGCACACTGGAACAAAAGGCGAATATGCGATCTATTGGCGATTCACCGAATGGGTTTGGCAATTCGCAGATCTTCATTTCTTTGTTCTTTTAGCTTCTTTTGCTCCTTTTTGGTCGATAGTGTCCATGCTTTCCCTCAAACTTTAGATACCTGAAACTTAAAAGTTTTCATCAGATATCAAGATAAAACATGCATTTGAGGACACTAATTTCATCAAAATATATTCCTAAATGAGTCCAAATCGTGGACTCATCATGAACCTGCGATACTTTACTTTTCTAGTCTTCTTAATCAACCTTTGTGGGAAGGGAGGTGCAGGTCTCGTAATAGGGATGATCATTTGCGTAACCTTTGACTCTTTTTCATTCTGATATTTAGTCTCCTCAAGTACTTCAACTTTTATTCTTCCTGCTCTTTCCTACGTCCTACTCCAATCGGCATAGGAGGGTCAAAAGTCTGCTTTCCACCCCTAGTAGTAACTACCACACAATATTTGTCATTCTTTTGGTTCTGTATAGTTGGGAAGTACTCTTTATTGGCGCAAATTTAGACTTGAAGATAGCTGGCTCAACTACTACTCAAACTATCTAATCGATACTACCTGCGACTCAACTTTTTGACCAATACCCGATAAATCAATATTCATCTCTTTCAGATTGTCATCAATTGAGTCAAACCTTTTCACCATCTTGTTCATCATATTCGGAATGGGATTCAAACTCGATCCTCCATATCATGTCCCTGGTAAAATATAAGGGCCACTCTTATCATTTATGTTGTTATACCCATTCATATTATAGTTGTTGTCATGATTATAGTTCCCATCACGAACATAGTTCCCTTTGTGATTGTAGTTATTGTAGTTCCGACCTTGATTTCCTTGACCTTGGCACCAATTATATTGATTGGATTCTTGGGCGTTTGTGCAGAAACCCCTGTATGATCATTCACAAGATTCGCATCCTCCTCATAGATATACTCATCAGTCGATGGTGCTCTAGTCTGATAATTCACTGCATTAACTTTCTCAATGCTTCCACTCACATGCTTCAATACCAAGCCAACCTCTGTCCTCAACAGTGACATCTCCTCAAGAATATTATCATGAGCCTGATTTTTTGTTTCTTTTATCGAAAAAGTGATCTTTATTATAGCCGAAGTTCTTGTGTTCCATGCCTTATTATTCTTCTTAGCAATCCTATGGAATGTATTTGCCCTATAAGAACCTTTAGAAATTGTATCCACCATTGCTTTACCATTGTCATTCAACCCTCTGTAGAAGTACTCCTTTAGTGACTCATCATCAATGCGAGGCACACTTCACATGAAACCTGTAAATCTATCCCAAAAATTACAAACCGACTCTCCATGTAAAGCCATGAGGCTGTTAAGTTTATCTTTGAGGTTCAACTTCTTTGAAAATGGGAAATATTTATCTAAGAACATATTTTGTAGCTAGTCCCACGTGGTGATTGAGTTATACGGTAGCTAAGATAGCCATATAGTAGCGTCACTTATCAATGATAGTGGAAACACCCTTAAATTGATCACATCCATGTATAAATCTGTTCGTCCCAAACTACTCATATAGACACTCTTGACCATGCTCGGATGAGCATATGGATCCTCAGATGGTAACCCCGCAAACAGCCGTCTAAATGTAAGTGTAACACCCCATATGCTAGAAGCATCAAAATATAGATTTTTTGAGGTTGCAGGAGCCACCAACGGAGGCCACCAACAGACTATAGGGTGACCCACGGACCGTGGGTAGGGTCCGTGGTTGGCCACCTGCAACACCCTCCCCAGAACCCCAGAAAAATCCAGCCAAGTCTGTACCTACGCCAAGACCTACGAATCGTAGGTCAGACGATGGTTCGTGGTCCAGGCTGTGGTTCAAACCCTTAGTCAAATCATTCTCCAAAAATCGATCAAACTAGTGCACAAGGAGAAGAAACAGTCGACCAAACCCTCTCCAAGAACGCAACAGATTTTCTTCAATTCCAACCCCAAAATCGAAAGATTTCTCTGTGAAATTCATCACCAGGTATGTGGGATTTCACTAGTGGGTTCCTTTCGCCCATTGGGTCCCTAGAATTTAGTTAGATTCTTGATTCCCTACATATTGTTTAGACCTAGGGTTTCTAGAAACTTTAGTTAATTGTTGTGATTTAGGTGTATAATATTCCTAATAAAAATTTCATGTTGTTGTAACACTGTCGCTTAGTTCCTTGCATGAAATTCAGAACCCTAGTTGTGTAGATTCGTTTAGTTCATAAATTACACTAGCTAGGACAGATAAACAAATATACATGCCTCAGTTTTCAAATGTTTCATTATTAGTATTTAATGTTGCATTTTCAGTTAGCATGTCAGAATATAGAGTTATTCAGTATATTTCAGTTATGTTGTATTGTACACATTTCCAGTTGGGCAGTATGCTTAACACCGAGTTGGACTAGAGTCAGTTACCCTCATAGTCCTAGAACTACATGCCCCCGTAGGTTTATACGTCTCCTCTATGGGCATCATATTTAGTGATCACTCTAGTCATGCCTCTATACCTTGGCAAGGTGTATTGGGTCCTCTCGATGAGGTGTATACATTGGACTCCACATTTAGCTTATGTGGTTATATGTCGGTAAATAGTAGCAGCCACAGTCATATTCTAGTGCATTAACCTGGTTCCAGTTGTATTTCAGTATTCAATTTCAGCATGTTATGTACTTGGTCATTGTATTCAGTTTAGTTCATATTTAGTATATCTCAGGTCACTCGTGATCCTAGGCCCCATGTGTACGTCAAGGGGGTAGCCTCAGCGTGTGTCAATAAGCATTTGCATCAGGCTGGTATTAACCATAAACTGAAGCTCACGTGGTAGTGGGGAACCACTATGGAACCTGTTGATCCCATAGCATCATGATCAACATTGAAATAATCACGCACATCGGGTGCTTGCTGATTTTGCACTCTTCAAGCATTTTCAACCTAAGGGTTCTCCTGGACTTGTCTAGGCACTCCTACTACTCCTGCAGGTTGTACTTTAGCAACATCCCCATGACCCTCTCCGATTGGTTCATCATGTAGTCCCAGATTTTTGCCTCTTTCGACCATTTTTAACAAAGTTCTTCTTAATTCAGGACCATAAAGGGTCAAGGGATTCTCTTGACTCCAAGTACTTTCCATATACTGGAAATAAGACCCATCAAAAACTAAAACAAAACAAACATAAATCAGGAAATCATTGACTAAATTTCAATAATGAAATTAGTCTAATCTAAAAACCTTTTTCCCTGGCAGTGGAGACAAAATTTGATACGTCCAAATTACACCTCCCTAAAGAAGTATAAGCGGTCGGTGACAAATAAAGAACCTAACTGAGGTTAAGATTAATCCCAAGAGGAATATGGTCTAGACTTTGGGTAATTTAGTGTTAATTGTATGTTTAGTAAAATTACTTCCTTAAAAAGGGGGGATTTTTAAACAAAGTAATGATTGATTAATTTGAAGTAACAATAAAAAAGTAACAAGTAACCGAATTCACAGTTTCTAATATCAATACGAGATAAAACTAGGGCATATGTGTTCCTTACAAGTTCTTAACGCAGTAATCCTAATAATAACAACTCTTTCCTAGTGTTTAACATGCAACATCAGTAAGTTAGGTATCTCCTAAGTGATCGGTCGTCCAAGTAGGGAATTTCACCACGCAACTTGGTTGGTCTACGGGTGTGTGCTTTACTAACATTTACCCTTGACCCCAGATTAGCCCTCACTTATTTAGGTTAGGCTATTAGATAGAGGATTATCATGCTAAATCTCTGTTGTTTAACCTCTTTCTCATTCAGTACTTCCTTGGTCGCTCAAGTAGGAATGAGGCGAGTTCTAACGTTCTGCACTGTTAAAAAGCATTGAAAACATAGAGATTAACAATACATGCATAAACACTATTTCAGAATTACTTAATTTTTAGTTTTATATTGTTAGTTACTCATGGTTCCCCAACCCTTGTTGTGGATTTAGCTCATCGTGGTTGTGTGATCACATTTCATAATATGGTTAATAATATAAATCATGAGCTTACAATTATAATAGATGCACTCCGATATCCTGAATTGAAGAACAACCACAAATTTCATAAACCAACACTTCAAGAATTAAATGCCAAAAGTGTTTGCAAAATGATTCTCAAAGCCAAAAGTAAGTATCTCAAAACGTCTTACAACACAAAAATGAAAAATACAACTAATATTAATAGAAACCAAATCCAAAATCAAGTAGGAAAAGTTGGTGTTAAAGTCTACATCAATAATTTCTTTGCTTTTGTGATGAAATGATGCTATGAGATCGAAAGAATATTAGTGTCATTGAAGATGACCAAGCCTATTAATGAATGGTCATCACTATAGAGCAACACAATTACCCCTATGTGAAATTGATTTCTAATCCACGCACCCCTAGATTATTTGTTACTTCTTGAATCTACAATAATTTTAGTTAAATTGTTACCATTGATAATAATATCCTTTTATTAATTTTGTGGAATCATCCACCCACTTGTTTCTTACTACTACAAATGAATTATTTCACAATCCAAATTTCTTGATAGAATTTTCTACCATATACCATTTTCTGTGGGAGTCGACCCCACTCTAAGTTGGGTATTTTTAATTGATGACAGTCGCTGGCTCTTTTCATTTGTTTTGAAGAGTACATTTGAGTGTTATCAACTGCCCGTCAGTCAGCAGGTTAAAATTTGTGTAAGGTCAACACGTGTATCGAAATTCTCATGAAAGGTCCTGCAAAAGCTGGAAGAAAACTAATAACCACTATCTAATAAGATACATACCTGCACCTCATGAAGGCGAACTACATCCAAAACATAGAGATGAGCTAATCTATGACGCTAAAATAATACTAAATTGGTAGGAGGTGTGTTGAGTTGGTAAATTGATCAAAGACAACCCAGATGTTGTCAACAACTCTAGTAGTGTAACACCCCAGAAATCTAATGACCTAAGCTAGAGCCTAACATGAAATATAGTGTCCTAAATAGGGTTAACATCAAGATAAGAGTCGTAAACTAGCTTCCCTAAACTAGTACTAAGGTGTTAGTCCCTAAATGTCAAGGCATGCCCCCCCCCCAAGGACCTCCCAAGGGTCCTTGATGAGGGCCAAGGGGCTGAGCAAAAAAAATTGTCCAAAAAAATAGTCTCATCCACGAAGGGAGGACCACGAGGCATGGACTGACTCACGCCCCGTAGATGGGTATCGTGAATCCAGCCTTAGCTTCCTCAAGAGGGTCCCTAAAATTCCATGTCCCAACCCCATTCCACGGACGTGCAATACGGTCTGTGGACCAACTCACATTCTGTGGAAGGGTCTTGTGAGTTGAGACTTAGTCTCCTCACCAAGACCCTCGTCCTCCCCTCTCTGACCCAAACCTTGAGTGACCAGTATGGTCCATGGTTCAAACCACGCCCCGTGAATGGGGCCTGGGAATGCTGCCTTAAGTCGGCCTAGGTGGGGGTAATTTCGTAAGTTGCTAGTTAATTAAGTTAGGGTGGGGGACGGTTATATTTAGTTTTTTTAAGTATATTAAAGCATTATATAGGTATTAAACAAGTCTTTTAACCCCTCACAACTCCCAACTCAAAATCAAAACCCACTTCCCTCCCAAAGTTCTCTTTCTAGGACTCCATTGAAGAACCAAGTCAAAGCTCAAGCTAGGTCACCAAGAACAAGTCTTTCTTCTCCAAATTCGTGAGTAATTCAACCTATGGTATGGATAATCTTCATTCTTTGGTAGTTATCCCCCAAGAAGTCCCTTCAAAGTGTGTTTCTAAGACTTCCAAAATCTAGGGTTTAACTCTAAACATGGGTCTTCCTCTAAAATGATTTCTATTGTTCAATTATGATCTATTATTGTTAATTATGATGGTTTATGGTTGTATTGTTGTAGTATTGATGGTTGTTGATGAAAATATCTCTTGGACCCTTGGTTTCCCTTTCTTCCTAAATTGTGAACTAAGATGTTACTTGATTGGCCATGGAAGTTGATAATTGATTATGTTTATGTTTAATTGATGGTTGAATCATGAAATATCTCTATCTATTGTGGTAATTATATAATAGTAGGGTTGATGTTGGTTCATAGCCTTGAAGGGGAATTAGCTAGGGTTTGTGTATGTTGATGTTGCTTCTATATGACTATGTGAATTACTTGGATAATAATGATCCTATATCTAGTGTGGTGGTATTGATGTAATACCCCTATCCCTTATACCCTATGCACTTGATTATGTATAAAGCATGTATGTGTGTATGTTTATGGTAAGTTTGTGGTGTTGCTTGAAAGGACCTTTTCATGATCACACTACTATTGCAATGTGAAAGGTTTACTCGCATGATAATGTTTCTAAATGTGAAAGGAGCATTCTCACTTAAAGAAACCTATGAGCTATTATGATGATATATTGGCATGAGTGTCTAATACACTCTCTTATAACTATGGACTTAAGTAAATGCTTAATATGACTTTAAAAAGGGGAGTTGTGCATAGCACCGAGTGGATAGGAGTATGAGATGGGTTCCTTCACGCTAGTAGTTGGGTTACCAATACGGTGTCTCATGAGATGGAAACCTCCACGTTAGTAGTTAAGGTTTCTAGTACCAATCTCCCTATCTCATAACTATGTGCCCACATAGGTCTTAGCTAGTGGATCCACCTAAATAGCTAGAATGTGCATTCTACCTTCGGCAAATAGAACACCTCTTTTCAGTGTAGGGGTAGAAAACCGGATTTCATGTAGCTCACATGGTCTATGTCGATAAATGCAATCTTTCCCTAAATGGCAATGAATGAACTATGGTAAGAACATGGACTTTAACTAGGACTTCTTAAGGGGTACTACTTAGTGCGAGTGGGGGTATGGGACTTCACTTATACATTGCACAAGTATACTCTAAGAGGGGTTTTGGAAAGGTTCTCTTATATTGTGATGACTTATGAATAATGCATGGGAGGTATGTATGGATGTTATGAATATGAATGTTTTCACTTTTATGTGTATCATTGGTAACCTAAAAGTGATACTTAGCATTTGGTAGGGTTATGGGACCTTGCCTTTGCATTGCACTAGTGTGGCTTTGGGTTGCTCATATGTTGAATTGGCTTATGTTTCTTTATGAATGTACAAAATGGTTTCTAAACTTGGCTAAATGCATGATTTCAACTAAATGTCCCTTTTATGCATGTTTTAAGGATTTTGTGCATGGTCTCCATACTTAGTACAATTAATTTTGCTAACCCATATTTTCTACTTTACTATGAGTGTAGGTTCCGGTCGTTGACACTTACTACTTCCTTGAAGGTGAAGCTTGGGTCGACTATTCCCTAGGCTTGGTGAGTCCTCAAGTTCGAGGACGAGTTGCTATTGATTCTAGTTTCTAGTTTACTTCCTATGTTCTAGACTATATTGTATTTCCCATTGCTGGGAACTCTATTGATGTAAAGGGCCTTGTCCCTATTTGTACTCTTATGTTTAGATGGTGATTGAGACAAGCCTAGTTTTCTATTTTCCTTATATGAAGAAGTTGACTTCTATTGTAAAAGTTTTTAATTTCTTCGTATTTTTCTATGTCCTTATGAGTTGATGACGCTAAGGGCTTGTATGTGACCCCTTCGGGGTCAATTAGGCCGTGTCACGCCTAGGAAGTACTCTTGGGTCGTGACAAGTAGTCCAAGGCAAACCCAAAACAAAATCAATGGTGATATTCTCCTATTTCCATACCAGAATGGGCAATCGATAAAAAATACCAGAAGGCCTCAAATGCTTGACCTTCACCTGCTAGCAAAATTAGCAATGGGATACATAGTCCACAATATATTTTCTCATGTTAATCCACAAGTAATGTTGTATCAGATTATGATACATCTTTGTGATATCTAGATGTATAGAATATCTGGAAACTGGGTCTCACAAAGAATCGGCTGAATCAAATTTCCAACTCTTACAAAACGAATATGGTTGTCAAACCTCAAAGACCTATTAGAATCTAAGGTATCTTGCACGGTATCACCTAAAAATTCGATCTCCAATAGCTACCAACACCTCATCCTCAAACTAATGACTACAAATATGCTCAAGTAGAGACAACTAAACCCTAACATAGGCTAACACCCGCCTAGAATGTGAAACATCAAGGTGAATCATCATATTGGCTAATGACTGAAGGTCTTAAGCCAAAGTTTCCTCATAAGCTTAAAGGAATGCTACACTACCTATACTCACAACCTTTCAACTCAAGGCCTCTGCTACCACATTCGTCATACTCAGATGGTAGGTCGTAGTTCTCCAGAAGATCAATCAACCTACACTACCTTGAATGAAGGTCCTTCTATCTCATAATGTAGTATAGACTCTTATTATCCATATACATCTCACATTGTACTCCATAAAAGTAGTTCCTCCAAATCTTAAGTGTAAAAACTACCGTCATCAACTCTAAATCATAAGTGGTGTAGTTTTCCTTATGCAAATTAAGCTACCTTGATCAATTAGATATAACACAGCCCAATTGCATCAATACACAACCCAAACCAACATCGGATGAATCACAATACAGCATGAAGCCCTCACTTTTAATTGGAAGTATCAAAACACGAGCATTACTAAAAAACTCCATGAGCTTCCAAAAGCTCAACTCACACTTCTCAGACCAATTAAAAGCAACATCAAGGTGATTTAATCAAGTCAAAGGCGCCACAACAATCAAGAAAACCTCCACAAACCATCTGTAGTAGCCTTCTAATAAGATGAAGCTCTAAATATCAGTCATTAAGTTGGGCCTAGAGCAATCGCGAATAACCTCAATCTTCAAAAGATCCACCATAATTCTATATTTGGACATCGCGTGCCCCAAGAATGCTACAGACTCAAGCCCAAACTCGCACTTTGAAAACATGGTACAAATTCACTAAGTATTTACCTAGATTGTTTTAGCCTATTCCATAGCTTGGATTGTGGCCTTTTTCAGGGCACAAGTTCCTTGAGCTATTTAGGACCTTTTAACAGAGTCAAATTCAAGATTTACAATGTGGGTCCCACATTCCTATTTTGATTAGATTTTTGGTCTATCTCCAATTACTGTGAATTTTGTGTATAAAAGTTAGTATTAACATTGTGATCAATAATTTGTTAATGTGGCAGTGATCAAAGGTATTTTAAAAACTAGATATCTCTTGTGTAGTGGATTCGGAGCGCATGTGGTCAACATCAAGGTGGAATTTGGTCTAATTTTTTTATTGGGATTTTTAGATGATTTTTAATATGAATTACATGTGATTTAGATTGGTATTTGTGGAGTATTAGAATTGCTTTTGTTATTCTTTCTTTTCATGATTCCATAGATGCGTTGGGCTTAATGTGGATCATGGGATCCATAGTTTAGGCTTGTAGCCTTGCTTGTAGTATGACTTAGCATGATTACCCTTATTAGGATTGATACATTTGGTCTTAGGCTAGGATTGAGCCTTACATGCCTTAGAATGTTTCTATCACACTTATTAAGGTGTGTTATTTCTAGTAGGGCTCGTTACATTTGTGTACCTTGTGTTAGTGCTTGAGACCTTAGTGGCTCATCCTAGCCAAAGATTGGAATTAGTTGTGTTCAGTTGGGGACTGGAGTGGTATGGTTAGGGTAAGGCATATTTCCTTGCGTTATTTCTTCCCCCTTATTCGATTCTGAAGCTCTTCTTGATTTTCTTTTCTTTCAAAGTAGCGTGAGCATGTTATGTTTTATTGAGCTATTGTTATATTATTGGGCCCGAGGACATGGTCGAGAACCAACTGGTTTCTAGGTTAGTTTTCTCCACCTTGGTAGTGTGGTATGGTTGGTATTGTATTTTTTTATTGTGTGTTCCTTGTTTGGATGCGGACATGTATTGAATTGGTTGCTCATTTTCATGTGTTTTGTGGTGTGATCTCGATTCTTGCATTGATTCATCATTACCATTTTTGAAGAAAAACTATTTTCACTCGATTACTATTTTAAACCTTTTTAATGAGAGTCGTACCACCTGGATCACTTGGTTAAACTAATTTTGAGATTTATGAGGCATCGAGGACATGCTCATTTTCTACTTGAAATATTAGAGGCATCTATGATGTGCTCAGCTTTTACTTGACTAGTCGGCGTGTCGATCCCCTTTTTTATATTTGTTTGGCTACTCATACCTCTGGTAGCACGACATAGATGGCTTGTTGTATGACATGGTTTTGGCCTAAGTATTGTATACAGACTTCCCGTGTCCCCTATCGGTTCCCATTTCCCTATGTTCCATTGTACATGATGGGGGAGCTTCATGGGTCCTACCCCGCTTGATCAAGGGCAGAGGGGAAGGTGTTTACACTTTGTTAGTGATTGTTCTGTTGGTTCTACTGCATTTTTTGCATTCATATGTATCACCTATCACCGGTATAATTGATTGTTGATTGCACCCTCTGTTTTAATAGGGGTGGTAAGGTTATGTTTATTGTTTGTACCTTCCGAGCTTATGGTAGTCCAGTAAGGTTATTATTTCACTATATTATGTATTCATGTGATATTGATGTGATAGTTATTAGTTTATGGTTTAGATTTGTTGATTCCAGTTACCTTGCCCTTGGGTAGTTTACTCATGTATCATTGGTTTACTTGTTAGTAGGTTGTTGGCTTCCGTTTCCGGTACGGTCCTTGTGATGCCTCAAAATATTGAACTTGGAATGAAGAAAAAACAAAAGGTCAATCTATGAAGGGGTTCACGGGCTGTGAAGAGGTCCACCACCCGTCACCCTATCAGTGGAGTTGCACCCAGCGACTCTGAAGGACCACGGATACCTAAACGGTCTGTGAAGCTTCACATGGACCATGAAGTCATCCGTGAAAAAGGGGTATAGAACCACCAAAACTCCTATTAAGGACCACAAACGCTTAGACGGTCCGTGAAGCTTCACACAGACAGTGAAGCCGTCCGTGAAAGGGACTCATCAGGTATTGATTTTTGAGTCGATTTCAAGCAATCATATCGTTTAGCACAAAATGCATTAGGTGGTCCATAACCGATCAAATCAAAGGTCTTTGAGACCTCTTTCCAACGCCACCAAGTATGCCTAATTTCGACCCCGGAGTAAAAATTTATGCCCATATTAGTGAAGACTTGTCGGGAAGGGCAACATGATGTCCCACTAGATGGGTCGAGATGCCTTAAATGGCTCGTGAAGCCTCTTGTGTGAGGCACCTTGCCAGCTTTAAGTTAGGGTCATTTTGGTCTTTCCCCTATGCGTTTGATACTTTAATTACATCATTTTACTTCAGCTAAGACTAGTTAATTAATCAGAAATGACCTAAAACTGTCATTCTCCTAAAATCATCAAACTTAGAAATAAAAGAAGAGAAAGACGTAACAGTTTTCTCTCTAGAACAAGCAGAGCTCACCTTCAAGTTTTTCCCCGAAATCCAAAGGATTTCTTTGTAGTTTTCTTCACCATGTTTGTGGGTATTCAGTAAGGGTTTTGTTTACCCTTATGCCCAAAATATAATACTCTTTTTTCGATTATTATGGTTTTATGAAACTAGGGTGTTTGCCCAACTATGCAGATTTTTTACAAAATTGATTCTTGTGATTACTACTCGATTCTATACTTATTTAAATGAGTTTGTATGAATTCTTATGTAGATTTGAAAGGAAAAGAACTTAGCCTGTAATTGTAGTATTTTCACATGAATTAACTCTTCTAGTGATTTTACCTCCGAGTGTTAGCATTTAGTGTTAAACAAAATTTTGTCAATTTCTATCCACAGCGTT
This sequence comes from Solanum lignicaule, assembly GCA_029582545.1. Taxonomy (NCBI): domain Eukaryota; kingdom Viridiplantae; phylum Streptophyta; class Magnoliopsida; order Solanales; family Solanaceae; genus Solanum; species Solanum lignicaule. Next base: position 67,795 of record JAJOOF010003070.1, read on the forward strand.
TCTCGGAAATTGTTTTTAGACCAGCTTAGTTCTCTCTCAAAAATTCAGGACCACTGTTTTAAGTGAGCTACAAGTATCGATTTTGGGAGTAGTGTTTATCACTGAGTTGGACTAGGGTTCAGCGTACCCTCAAGTCCTAGATCTACGTGCCATCATAGGTTTATAGGTCCCCTCTGTTGGGCATCAGTTTTAGTGATCATGCCACATTCATGCCTTTATACCCTGGCAAGGTATATTGGGTCCTCTCGATGGGGTGTTACATCGAACTACACGTTTAGCTCACATGGTTTACTTCAGTTAATATACTCTCCCATGGTACTAGCTTTAGTAAGGTACTTCAGGCATGTAGTTGTATTTCTTCTCAGTTTTTCACCATGCTTCAAGTTTACTCTTGCATCCTAGTTTCTATGCATTATTGTATCTTGGGCCTATGTACTTTAGTTTAGTTCAGTTTACATACTTAACCAGTATTTTGTAGCATGTTTATATATTCATTCAGCATTGAATATCTCTCATGTTTAATACATCAGAAGTACTGACGCATACTCTATGTTGCATCATATTATGATGCAGGCTCAGGTTCTCACCTTCAGCCATGTGATTAGCTCATACCGGCGCCACATCAACGATAGTTAGGGGTGAGTCCTCATCATCCGAGGACGTTTCTTTAAGCTTTTAATTCTTTGTTAGTTTCAGCATTTTAGAGATAGTTGGATACTTGTCCTAGCAGCTCATCTTTATTAGAGGCTTTCAGACATAGAGTCAAACTCATTTGATTTGGGTTATTCTACTTTGAACTCAGTTATTTCATTCAGATATTCTCAGTTGAATTCCTTTATATTATATTAATTATTCAGTTGTGCTTCCGCTTGGTTAGAGTTATTTCAGTATGCTTGTGATATGTCAGATTCAGAGTTAACTTGGGTTACTTGTGACCCTAGGTCCCGTGTTACGTCAAGGAGCTATCCTCAGGGTGTGACAGTCCTTGAATCACTTCATTTACCCTTTATATCCTACTTCTTCAATCCTATTGACTGTCGTAGCATGCTATATCTCGTGTTTAGTTACATGTGTTGTAATCTCTTTTTTACTTGTTGTTTATACTTGTTTTGTCTTGAAGCTTAGTCGATCAATATTGTAATCCTTTTTTTTTAATTAATTCTATTTGCTATTACTTTTTAGCTTTCATCCATTAAAATAACTTTTCATATCCTTCTATCATTTATAAAATCAATAGGTTTAAACGTGGGTTCCTTGCAAAATTATTATATGCTTTCATTTTTAAAATATTCAATTTTGGTGTATTCTCAGCACTTTGTGCAACAAAGGTATATTTTTTTTATATTAGTTTCTTCAATACAGTTTTCTTTAAATTGAGTATATATATAACTAGTTTGGTTTAAGCTATGTAGACATTTGTTTTGTTCACTTTTGCTTATTCTTGTTCATTGCTTGAGCTTACAATCTGGAGATTTTGTTTCATATTATATTTATTTTGCTTGGTCATCATTTGAAATACGCGCATCTTCTCAATCACATCATTTCTTTTTATATATTTTTTTAAATATACTAATTAGCATAGAATACATGTGCAACACACGTGTTCGAGAACTATTTTTATAAATTCATATCAAGAATTACATGGAAGAATTGCAATAAAGGGTCCATGGGCTCATCTATTTTTTTTTAAAGAGGAAGAATTGTAAATACAAACTAAAAAAGGTTACGTATAACGTCATTAATCAACAAAAATGTGGTACATTGCTGCAAAAAAAGAATAACCAAATAAAGGTGGGTGAAAATGTAATTGTGGCATTAGTACAACTAAAGTTGCAAAGATGACGTTCAGCCTCTATAAAAATGGAATGAAATAGGAGAAGATTTACATTCACAAGTAATAAACTGACTCGAGTTCTTCATAGTAGACCTGCGAAAACGATACATCCAAATTCATCTATGTTAACTAGCATACATGCAATCATTAATCCTATCTGGTTGGACTGAAATTTCAGGTCAAGAAAGAGTAACATTGTGATGTTCTGTATGACGAGCACAAACACACTGTAAGTTTAATGCTTCGCTAGTCAAAGATAGTATAGTATAAAGATCGTTTCCACAGGGATTGGTACAAATAATAATTCAATCAAATCTTGCTAATTATTATTCAAGTGATCAAAAGAAAAGAGTTAATTGTGGTTATGAACTACTTTTATAGACTAAATGATAATTAAAATCAATTGGTAAACTATGAAGATTAATATCAATACTAAAAGATAGGGTACAAGACTAACAAGTGCATAATGATAGTTAGGATTTGATTCATTCATTTACCACATCTAAAGTT
>JAJOOF010003071.1:0-51758 GCA_029582545.1 Solanum lignicaule
TCCTAATTGGGTCCGAGAGTTCTATTCGGCTTATAGAGATTTGGTGCCGAAAGAAAAGAGGATGGACAGAGTCTTCAAATCGATTGATTAAGTGATAGTTAAGGGAAAGAAGGTGACGTGCGAAAGTACTGACATATATGTTATTTTTTAGTGCACTTACAATTTCATGCATCTGTACATCGATTTAATTCAAAGGTAGACCTTGGAAGATCTGAAAGGTTGGCTGGAACCCCTTATATTTGATAAAACCCCAAGGTGGATAGAGGCTGGTGCACCTATATAGAAGAAAGACCTAAATGTTGATGACAGATACTGGTTCGGGTTCATTCGAAGCTCTATCATGCCATACCAGAATGAGACCATCCTCATACATTCGAAGGTAGCCTATCTAGGGGACATTATTTATCGCCAGTCACTGAATTTATGTCTATTGATTGAGCAAGATATGGCCATAAGGGCCAAGAAGAGACAAACTTCACTCTAATTCCTGGTGTTGATCACCGAGTTATGCAGACAGGCCTGTGTTTCTCGAAATGAGAAGACGTATGTGCAGGTCACTCCCACCTTCTCTACTAACATTTTGTGCGTTGAGGCAGATTACCTGCAGGATGTTGCTGACAGGAGGAAGGCAACCTGAATGAACACATCCCCAGAGGTTGATGTTGGTATGATACAGACAGACGCATTCATGCCTAATCAGACCAGTGGGACCTCAAATATATATGTACCTCCCTCTTCTAAGACTGCTAGTTCTGTTGCTCCCCCACCCTCTATATCTGTTGTTGGTACCTCTACTTCTAGGCCTCCGATCACCCAAGCAATGTTGTACAAGATGGGGAATTTGGCCCAATCTATTGATGTGCGTGCCTCTCGGTTAGTGGCCATTTTTTTAGGATGATCGAGAGAGCCATTGCTACTGATTGACACCTCTCAGGGCTCTAATATATGCCCTCACGTTGAGAGTAGGGGTTTGTGAGAGCGCATAGGGTGCTACTAAGGCGGTGACAGCCTTGAAAGCCGATGTTGTGATGACTCGAGTGTAGATTTTTCTAGCCTCTTCAGATGTGCCTCATGCTACCACCTGAGATGAGATGGGAGCTGATGTTGCTGCTGTTGAGTCTGAGGCAGAGACTGATGAGGAGCAACTTTACGGTTATGAGGATGTTGTCTTTGATGATTTGGTAGACCTCGAGGGTGCCATGGTAGATTCAGTTGTTCAGGCCTCTTTGAGGGATATGTCCATGGTGGGCTTCAGTGGAGCTAAGGATGTGATACCAGGAACTGATGCCTCGACAGATGGAGTGACTTAAATGTAGACGTCACCATAGGAATAGCCTTACAAGATGATCTTTCCCCTCTCTCTCTGTTACTTTTTATATTGTTTTGTTTTAGTTGAATTTGATGCGACCTACATATTTTGGTAGGTGGGGTGAGGTATTTCCACACCTACCTCTTTTTGTGGGCTGTTTTTTGTATATTGATTTTGATGATGTTTTTGTGAATATTGAGCCAATTATTTTATATATATTTTGGTTGTGATATGGCGAATGCTCATAGCTTGTTGCCCATTGTTTTGATGTGAAAGCGATTTTTAACCAATTTTAAAAAAAATTGCCACCTCTTGTGTGCGTGATTATGGATGTTCTTGTACAAATTTAAGTGTCGATTGTGGTCAATACTGATGACTTAAATAGTGCTCTTAATTGAACAAAATGAATATGTGGCTACGATGAGGTAAACGATGTTACATAGGCAATATGTGAACTTTGAGCATCTTGTTGTGAGTAGCCGATTGTCAATGAAATCTCTTTTGATGAATATTGCATGCTATCTAGAAAGTGTGGAGTCTTGTCTGATGATTGTATCAATGCCTTGTGTGGTGAGGCCGTCTTGAACATTGTATTTGATAACGCCTAGAATTTACCCCATTGGTCCGATTGATTGAAATGAAGTAAGCAATTGAAATGATCTTAGGTGAGAATTTTGAAGAGTGAACTAATTTGACAATATACCTTTTTTGTAGCCACCCTTCTAAGATGTGTGAACCTTGCTTTGCACCTTTTGAGCCTATCCTTTTCTTGGAAGAAAGTTGAACAACTTTGACCCTTTTATCCTATCACGTATATCCTTCATAAAGTATTGATATGTTTGAATAGCCAACTTAGGCCAAAAGCCTAAGTTGGGGGGTGTGGTGAAAAAGTAGGAAAGTTAAGAAGTGTCAATAATTCGCCCTTTGATTAGTTGTTTTGAAAAAGATGGAACCCCTCCAGGTAAAAAAGAGAGAAAAAGGAAATGAAAGAAAAGAAAATGATTGAAAAAGAGAAAAAGTTGTGAAATAAACTAGTTAAAATTGCAAATTAAATGGGCTGTCCGGCGGTTCATATGAAGTTGAATAATGGGGTGGATTATGAGCATGTTTGAAATGCTAAAGAAAAGAAGGAAAGTGATGTTCAGGAATTCATGAAGGTAGAAGCCACTAATCCTAAATGACCATACCTTTACACTCACCCCTGTTACAAGCCTTGAAAAGACCTTTGTGATCTTGAGTGAGCTGAAACAAATGTTGATTGGAAAATAGGGAAAACTTATGGGTTAAGTCTGGCATGTGTTCATCTTTGTGAGTGTGAGAGTTGTGTGTGATTCCGGTACTTTAAATTGTTGAGAAACTTTGTGTGAATATGGAATCATCTTTGTTGAGAGGGCATTTGAATATATTTTTTAACTTGAACTTGCATTTGAAGCAATCATTGTGAGTTTGAGCATACTTGATGATGGTGAGTCAAAAGTTGAAACTTTGAGTGCACAACTAATCAGTGTATGAGTAGTTTGAACCATGTCATGTGCATTTATGTTGAGTCTTATGCAGCACTATTTGTAGATATCCTTATTGAACTATTGATCTTGAGTTTTCTTTGAGGACAAGCAAAAGTATAAGTTGGGGGTGTTCATGAGTCTGAAATTTCGACTCATTTAGGGCTTAGTTTTGATAGTATAAGTGTCCTCAAATGCCTATTTTATACTCTAAACTGATGTTTAAATGTTGATTTGTAGCTATTTAGTCTAAGGAGCAAGGCAAGGACATTACTGGACAAAAAGGAACTAAAGAGCTGAAGAAGTGAAGAAAAGCTATCCTTGTGATCGCCAAGACCGCTCGGTGCACCGCCTAGAGGCACTTTAGCTCGTCCAAAGTTCCAGCGTGCCAGCCTTGAGGAAAAACCAAGTCAGTAACAGAAATAGGTAGTTGGCAAATCGCAGATCGGTTCCGTGACAACACACTAGATCGACCAAAGTTACAGGACTTGGGGTGCTGAGGACGAATGCAAAATGGCTTAATTGAAGTGGGTTTTATTTGATTGTTGTGTTTTAAACTGAGAATTGTAGTTGCAAATGCAATTCGAACTTAAAATTATGTGCTTGCTTTAAAAAGAGGTTTTAGGATCAAATATTTCAATTGATGATTATAGTTATTAGGGTGATATGGGTTTAGCTCGAAAGAGTAATTCCTAACCTCGATTCTACCAATTTAGCTTGAGAGAGTAGATGAATTAAGGTGTGGGCTGCTCTTATTAGTTACGCTAGTTGATGTTCGAAAAAATCACTTCATTCAAGAGAAAGCTATTTCACTAATAGCCTAGCCTCCCCACTGATATTTAGCTATTTATGAGTAGTTTCAATTACCCATATGGTGAAATTTGCCTATAATTGATCACATCTCGAGAATTCCTCTCTATATTGTTATTTCCCTCGTGGTTAAGTGTTTGTAGCTGATAATTGACAATTCAAATCCCCCTATCTGACATCCGTTTTCACCCCCTAGACTTGTTTACACGTCTTTTTCGATAATTTCTATTCATATAACTAAGTAGACCACATTTGTACTTCATAATTGAATTTAAACACATACCGCTCCCTATGGGTTCGACCCTAACCTTTCATTGGGTTTTTTACAAGTTAATGATCGTTTACACATAGAATTGGATGAGGCAAGCTTGAAACGTTAATCACAATACACCAATCATCAGGACTCTATTCAATATTTTCTCTTGTACTGGGAGACCGATAATTTGGGCTCTGATACAAATGTGTCACGATCCAACCCACCTATCATACAGACACCTACTCTAACACCTAGATAGGAGAACCCTCAACTCCAAACTTAACGTCACATAAAATCACACATAAATCCATGTATGAGTCCAACTCACCTTTCCAGTAACCTGGACCACTCAAGAGTTCATAAAACATCATTTTTGCAGTTTTGACATGAAAATATGATCTATATAACAACCATCCCAACATTTAAACACAAACACAACCATTCATAGACCAACATGTGACATATATAACACAATAAAAAAACCAAGTTCTCACATGAGACCTATACACAAACTGTTGGTATATCGACAAGGTATCCAAGTAAACCATTGTTAGTACATATCAGGCGTAGTATCCAAGCCAACGATTAGTATTTTTTATTAGTGTGGTACCTGAGCTAACCATTAGTATTATATATTGGCGTGGTACCCGAGCCAAACATCAATCATAAACAACATGCAAATACAAAATCACGATGAACAACCACACATGAAGCCATGTGTAAATTAAACAGGTTAATTGCATGAGATTATCAACATGAAATTATTTTACATTCATCCTTTATTTTCTGAACATGCAATACAAAAACATTTCACATGGAACAGTTAATATGAACACAAACATACATATAAACACCTATATATCAATAGCCAGATACTGGATCCCATAATTATACTCATTCATTAACAGGAAAAAATACTTCTCAATTCCTATCAATTAACACTCTTCCCATTCATTTAGTTCCCAGTGATTACCACAAGTCCCAGAAATGGCAATAACTCAAAAATTCCATAACACTTAACCTTACAATAACCACCAAACCACCCCAGAAAGAAAATTATGGTTAACAATCAAGAAGTAAACCCAACCTTTATTCATTATCTTTCCCCACCTTAACAACAATAATAATAACCTTTACCCTTCCAGACTACATGCCCAAAGGCCTATGCATGGAATCTCTCTTGCATCTACAAGAATATTATGAAATAGAATATAAGTCAAACTATTCAATTAAGAAAACAGAGCCTACCCAAGCACCAAGCAGCTGCTACAAAAGTCTGATCGCGAACTTTGAATCCTTTTATGAGGCTTTTAGGTTGTTTTTGGTCTAAAATAAAAATACAATACCAAATCAATGAAAAATGGCCTAACGATTTTCAAATTATATTATAATCTAAAAATCTAGGCTAATCTAATGATTTCCCCACAATTTATTTATTAAGGATTACATATCTCATGATTACACTAGTGCATTATGATAAATAAAATCAAGAATTGCGTCTATTAAGAATAACCAAAGGTCTTACACCCTAAAATCCTCATAAACCTAGATTTGCTTCATCATAGAATGAATTCAAACCCTTCTATAGGGCCACAAATATTTTTTCTATGTCCTAATAATCAAACTACAAAAGTAGGGAATTATATTGTCAACCTGTACCAAGATTCCTCACGAAAAACTACTGAAAATTTCCCTAGGTCACTCTTTTCTTCTCCAAAAATGTTCTTGGGTGATTATGGGTGATTTTAGGGGTTTTTCTACATAACGTTCAAATAGGACCCCCGATTCCGCTATAGCGGCCAAAATCATTTTTTTTACTTTTTCACTCATAACAATAGGACAGATCATTACAATAACATTTTTTGAAGTTTTTTTTTATCAAGGGTAAGCTATAGAAAAAGTACAGTTAGTTCCTGTCATCTAATTTAGAGTTTGTTGGAGTCGAAAATGTGTGATGTCTAGAAAGAAGTGCAGATCGACAATTTTACTCAGATTTCATACAATCTCAACAATTTTCCATCAATAACAATCCAAGTAAGCCAATATGATACAACAATATAGATATTGAGTTATACTTACCAGATTAAACAAATAATGAGTTTTTAGGCTCTTTATGGGTGTAGATCTAGATTTTCTCAAATCACCTCCCGTAAAAGAACAATGAATTAGAATTTTAAGGATTTAAACATAGATTGCGGAATTAATCAATCTTGTGAGATACAACTCATTAAATGATAGATTAAATAAAGGAAAACTAGTTATTGATGATAAAATTACATGGGGGAGTTAATTTTACATAGTGAACAAACATCTTTTTCTGTTCAACAAGTGTAGTGGCCAAGATTTATTGGTTTGGTCTGATGGCTTCATCGTGGAAGATTTAAACTCTCTGATATCTCCGACTACTTCTTTGATGCTTTGATTGTCAAAGTTTTCACTAGAATTATCTAGTTCCTCTCTGACTTCAATTTTAGGTTTGTGTTTCTTTTTTTGTTTCTCTGTTTGATTTTAGTACTCTTTTTATTTTTTCTCATTTTTGTTGGGCTTTGGCTTCAATAAAAAGGTGCAACATGAACATAACACATAGGAAGTTGTCACAAACTTTAATGAAGTATTAGGTAATTGTCATGACCCGCCACTTTGTCATCCCACTTAGGTATAAAATTAGAGCATAAGTGAGCTAGCCTAAGGGGAAAGGAGCTAGAGTCTTGGAAAGGTTTGTTGAAGACTCTGGAATACTCAAGAAGAATTCTTGGAAGGCTTAAGAATTCTCTAGGCTTGTACAGAATTCTAGAAGAGGTACTAGATTGGAAATATGTAGGGTCTTGTATAATAATTATTCTTTATACTTTATCCCTTATGAGAATAATATAAATAGAAGGGATCTCATTTAAAACTCAACCAAGCAAGTGTAAAGCATTCTCCAAGCAATAGAAAAAGCCTTATTACAAACTCTCTTGTGTCATTCTTCATTCTCATAGTGATATATGTTTGGAAATGCTTAATTGAGCTTACAAGATTGTAAAAAAGTTATTAGGAAGTTGTCAAGTGTAGCATAAAGCATTAGTTTAAGTCTGAGTCCATGGCAAAGTGGTATCAGAGCCAGAATGGTAATAATGGAATGGCTAACGAGGGAGACATCAACACTACTAGCACAACCAACATCAGGCCGGACAGTAGAAAATACCACTGAAAGGAAAGGAAGCACCTTAAGAGTAACAAAGAATTATTGCTCAACCCTAAACCAACCGAAGAGTTGACATCTCATCCACTGTAACTTCGCCTCAATCTCGTTAGCGTTGTAATGGTCAAAATTGTAACACCCAAAAATTTGTATGCTAAGACTCGAACCATACTTCATTTGTGAATAAGTTCATACCGGATGATTCTTAAATTTCCCATATGTGTAAAGGTAAATTCTTTAGTATTGGAATGAATTTGGATGGCAATTAAGGTCACAAGAATCTCCTAGAACAAAGTTGAGTTTAAAGTTTCCTTACCGATTAAGTTTTTAATGTAATATTCTACTTGGGTCAACTTCAAAAACCATATCTCTTACATTATAAAGAGTTACGTGGCCCATATCCTCTCAAATTAAAGGTATTTTAATTCTTCTTTGCAACTCCACCAATTTCGCAAGAATTCAAGTTTTGAGTAAAAAGTTATGACCATTTTAGTAACATGATACAGGGCAGTGACGAATTAGCCGACCCGAAAACATTAAAAAGGGTCTTTTTTGTCTTTTTACCTCTAAGAAAAACCTAAACGAATTCCTTGACTAATTAAAGACCAAAAACAATAAGTTTTTCATCTCACATCATTCTCTTCTTTCTCAAACTGTAAGGCAAAACCCTAAGGAAAAATCAAAGTAGAAAACTCCATCCAAGATCCTTTCAATCTTTTTCAACATTCTTCTTTAAGGTAAGTCTCTCTCCAGGAATTCCATTCTTTCCAACTCAAATTCCTCCATACCATTATGAATCACTAATGATTCTTCGCCATAGAGATATCAAGAAACTCATTCAATAATCTCAAGAAAGGGTTTCTTGATTTTTCTCCTAGGGTTTCTTGATTTTTCTCCTTCAAGCTAGGGTTTCTAGACTTCTATTAAAGTTCTTCTTCAAAAAATTTCAAGAACTTTGTTCTTTCGGTACGCAAGTCTATCATAGTGTTGGACTAGTTTGTCCTCACACCCTACATCTACTTTCAAATAAGTAAAAGAGTAATCTAAGATTTTATCCCAAGATTTGAGTATTCTTGAGATGAGTTGATTTTGAGTTCTTGAGTTCTATATTCTTTTTGAAATTCTATTCCTGATTATTGAATTGCTATATGTTATGCATTAACATTCTTTAGTTGATTCGTTCATCTCTATATTTGAGCATGAAAACTACTATAAAACTGCCAAAAGCGATGGAAAAAAAGTGGCGGACGGTGTTGATCCAAAAAGCGACGCCATTTGCCACATTGTCCGTAGCTTTTTCATAAAAATAATTATTTTACAAAAATCGACGGACGACATCTTATAGTCTGTCCCTTTTTTCTGCGGATTTTTGCGCCAAATATATATATATAATTAATAATTATTTATTTAATATATATAACGACGCCATCGGTCGCTTTTATTAAAAATAATTATATACAAATTAAAAATTAGCCATGCTTTCCATCGCTTTAAATTTTATTTTTTTAAAAAGTGACGGATGACATCTTTAAGTCCGTCGCTTCTTGGTCAAAATATATGGTTAACTATTTTTAATAAGTGATGAACAGTGTCTCTTAGTCCATCAATTTTTAGTCCAAATGGTGGTCAACTATTTTTAAACAAGGTGACAGACATAAAGACGCTGCTCGTCACTTTTTATTAAATATCTAAAACATAGACGAGAATTTTCCCCCATTTCCCCAATTTCCGATTTCAAAAAAACTGATTCTCTCTTCCTTCTTTCCACTCCGGTGCCTACCATCCCATCCTTCTGCCGTCTACCCTCTCTTCATCAGTGCTCGCGAGTAGTAGCTGCTGGTGGATCCGCGCCGCCGCCTCCTTCCCCTCTCTCTTCATTCTCTCTTTCTCCTTTAAGGTTAGTGTCATGACCCAGACCGCCGTGATTGGCACCCACATTGACCCTCTTGTGGGAGAACCACAACTACAACCCAACTAAGCAATTTCAACAAAAGTAAAGCATTTAAAGATACGGAAGCATGTTTAAATGATGCATAAAAATGGACTTCCAATAAACTCCAAAGGTTTTAAATAAACAATTAAACAAACTATTGCAGAAGTCAATCCCTAGAACCTGATGGTCATTATACCAAAACTCTTTTAATCAACAAGTCTAACAAAAGGGGGTGAAACCCCGAAACTAAACATACGAATAAATCTAACTATAGAGTGTTAGTCCGAAAAGAATGAACTAAACAATAGAGGATCCATGGCAGCCTAGAAGAACTGCTCACCCTTGAATCCGGTCTTGATCAGTGATCTCCTAACTGAGGTCTGTCGGTAACCGCCTGAAGATGATCTATACTGAACAAAGAACTAGCAAGTGCAATATCAGTGCACAACCACAGTGTACTGGTAGGATCACGCGAATACTTCAGTAAGCATAATATACATTAGCAATTCCAACACAGTTAACAAACATATACCGAATGCACAATTATGTTATCATTTTAGGAGCAACATACTATTTCCCAATATCAATGGCAATTAATATGAAAGTAATTAATCACAAGTGGTCCTCTCATGGAACCCACACTCACACTATTAGTGTGTCGGAACATGACACCATATCCAATATATGTGTTGGAATGTGATACCCGGTCCCATATTTGTGTCGGAACGTGATACTCTATCCAATGTATGTGTCAGAATGTGACACCTGATCCAATCAGCACACCCACAATCATATACACACCATAATGAATAGTACATATAATCACATGGTCAAGTAACAGTTCATGACACGTAGTTGTTCGCACATAATGATTTCATTAAGTTCGATTCATATTTCACTATTCACCTACACACATACATACAATGAACCAATTAACCGGCATATATCACACAAACAGGAAATTTAACCATCACTTACCCGAAACCCAAGCCGAAATACTCGTAAGACACTTTATCCTTCCCTTACCGAAGTCTTTCAGCTTGTTCTTGGTCTTTAAGCAAGTAATTAACATAAGGATCATTAAAGAAGGTCTAATTTACCCAGATAATAACAAACTTAATAACCCAAGACCAAATTTAGGATCCTAAAGTTTAGCTAGGGCATTTCCCACCATTAACTTCAGTCCAAAACCCTCCCCCAATGATAATTACCCAAGATTCTACATTCTAGTAATCAAAATACAGATTAGGGGAGTAAATTCCTTACCTTTAGCACTAGAAATCGTGGAAAACTATCAAGAAGTCACCCTGGGTTATCCCTTAGCTCTTAAGAATGAAATTTTGTAGAAAATAATGAAAATGGGGTTTTCCCCGATTTAAGTCGCAACTATCTTGCAACAGCAGGACACAACCTGCCATAGTGGCCCCGCCTTGGCAGAACTATCCCCGCCCCGGCGGCTTGCATGGAGACAGAAGTTTGGAATTTGAGTTCCAAGCTCCCATTTCAGAACACACCTTCAACCCGCGACGTTCTAAAACTACCCATTCATGCCAAGATCAATTTCGGGTGTTCTACTCACCTGAATTTGATTCCGTAAAGTTCTACAAGCTCCTTAATGTCTTGGCTATCCACTCATGTAATCAAATTCATAATTATATTCCCCATTCATTAACAGATTTCTCTAGACCTCCCCTGACTCAGATTTCATCCAAGTCTGGCCTAAGCTAAAAATTTCCAATTTACTACTCAGAAGTTTTCTGGCCCAAATTCCTTCCCTATTTGCTTTTCTATAACAATGGGAACATGTCGTTACAGTAGATACTAATTTACCCATCGCTCGTCCCCGAGTGAAAACTAGGAAAATGGGTTAAGCCAAGAGTAAAGTAGTACCTGAATTGTCGAATAAATGGGGATACTTGTCTCGCATGTCCTTCTCGGTTTCCTAAGTAGCTTCTTCAACTGGAAGATGCTTCCATTGAACTTTCACAGACTTTATCTCCTTATTCCTCAGCTTACGAACATCACGATCAAGAATTTCAACCGATTCTTCCTCATACTGAAGGTCTTTGTCTAACAAAGTTGAGTCCCACTTTATGATGTAGTCTTTGTCCCGATGATACTTTATCAACATGGACACATAGAATACTGGATGGACTGCAGATAGGTCAGGCGGTAAAGCCACCCTATAAGCACGGGCTTTACACAATCAAGAATCACAAATGGCCTGATATATTGAGGACTAAGCTTGTCCTTCTTGCCAAATCTTATCACCCCCTTTATGGGTGATACTTTTAGAAGAACTTGTTCACTAGCCTAAAATGTTATGTCCCTTACCTTGTGGTCTGCATTCTTTTTCTATCGACTCTGAACTACTAGAAGCTTATCTAGGATACATCTCACCAAATCAACCTTTCTGAGCATCTTTCACCAAATCAACCCCCAATAGTTTCACAACCCCAGCCTCAAACCACCCTATGGGTGATCTACCCTATAAAGTGCCTGAAACGGTGCAATGTCAATACTGGAGTGGTAACTGTTATTATAGAAGAACTCATGCAACAGTAGGAACTTATCCCAATTCCCTCCAAAGTTAATCACACGTGCCTTTAACATGTCCTCTAACACTTGAATAGTTCTCTCTGATTGCCCGTCCGTCTGCGGATGGAAAGTTGTACTAAAAGTGAGTTGAGTGCCAAACTCCTCATGCAATCTTCCCTAAAACGTGGATGTGAATTGCTCTCTACGGTCTAAGATGATAGAAAGGGGCACCCCATGCAACCTTACTATATCTTTCACATAAACCTTAGCCAATTGTTGAGCATTATAGTCGACTTTGAATGGAATGACGTGGGCTGACTTAGTCAGTCTGTCAACCACCACCCAAATGGAGTCAAACTTTACCAAGGTCTTGGGAAGACCAACCACAAAATCCATAGCTATCCTTTCCCACTTCTATTCCGGAATTGGTATTTGCTGAAGCAAATCTGCAGGCCTTTGGTGCTCATACTTTACTTGCTGACAGTTTTGGCAGTTAGCCACAAACTCAGCTATGTCTTCTTCATGCCAGACCACTTATAAAGCGTTACAAATCTCGGTACATCTTTGTCACTCCCAGATGAATGAAATACCCTAAACCATGGGATTCGAACAACATCTTCTGAATCAAGCCATCCACTCTAGGATCACAAGTTCTTCCCTTCCAACTGAGCACACCTCCCGCATCAAGAACCATATCTTTTGCCTTACCAGACACTGTCTTCTTTCAGAGCTCATTCAGACTCTCATCCTCAAACTGCTTGGCCTTGATCTTCTCAATGAATGTGAGCCTAATATATATGCTAGCTAACACCCTACCTTTCTCTGAGATGCCCAATTTCATGAACTTAGACTCCAAAGTCTGAATATCCTTGGCCAAAGGTCGCTTCGACACACCCAAGCAAGCTCAACTACCCATACTTACCGTCTTCTGGCTTAGTGTGTCTGCTAGCACATTAGCCTTACCCGGATGATATTGGATGGTAACATCATAATCCTTGAGTAACTCCATCAACCTTCTCTACCTCAGATTCAGGTCCTTTTGAGTGAATACATAATGTAGGCTACGATGATCAGTAGACACTTCACACTTGATACCATAAAGGTAATGGCGCCAGATCTTGAAAGCAAACACTACCGCTGCCAACTCCAAGTCATGTGTCAGGTAATTTCTCTCATGCACCTTCAGTTTTAGCAATGCATACGCTATGACATTTGTTTCCTCTATTAACACAACATCAAAACCCAAATGTGAAGCATCACAATAAACAATGAAATCTTTACCATCCACTGGCAGAGCCAAAATAGGTCATGTGGTCAGAAGGGTCTTAAGAATTTGGAAGCTCTCCTCACACTTTTCTATCCAATAGAAAGGCACCTCCTTTTTTGTCAGCTTTGTTAAATGTGCGGCAATAGATTTTTTTTCACAAATCGACGATAGTAGCTGGCGAGTCCCACGAAACTCATAACTTCCATCACAGAGTTAGGCCGGACCCAGTTCTTGACCGCTTCTATCTTCTAAGGATCAACCATTACCCATTCCTTTGAAACCACAAGCCCAAAAAAGGCAACTGAAGTCAACCAGAACTCACACTTGGAAAATTTTGCATACAACATCTGTTTTCCAAGGATACCTAAAACAATACGAAGATGATCGGCATGCTCTTCCTTGTTCTTCGAATAAACCAAAATGTCATCAATAAAGACGATCAAAAAAGTATCCAAGAATGGGTTAAACACACCATTCATCAAACTCATGAAGGCCGCATGCGCAACGACATCACTAGAAACTCATAGTTCCCATAGCAGGTCCTGAATGCCATTTTTGGTACATCCTCAAGCCTAATCTTTAATTGATGGTCACCAGACCTTAGGTCAGTCTTAGAGAAAACCGATGAACCATGCAACTAGTCAAAAAGGTCATCTATCCGAGGAAATGGATACTTATTCCGGATGGTGACCCTATTCAATTGTCGATAGTCTATGAACACCCTCATACTACTATCCTTCATCTTAACAAACAAGACATGAGCACCCCACGGGGAAGCACTAGGACGGATAAAACTTTTATCAAAAAGTTCCTGGATTTGAGCTTTAAGCTCTCTTAATTTAGTCGGAGCCATGTGATAAGGAGGAATGGCGATGGGACGAGCTCCCTGTTCTAAGTCAATGCAAAAATCTATATCACTATGCGGAGGCATACCAGACAAATTGGTAGGAAAGACTTTATTAAATTCAGACACTACAGGAATATACTCAATAGATGGAGACTCAACAGCAACATCCCGAATATGAGCCAAATATACCAAACATCCCTGCCCTATTGATAACGTTCAAATATACTTCTTGAAAAGAAATATAAACGATCATATGCAATATATTTACCCAACTATGAGTCGGGGTCAATCCCATAGAGAATATGAAAGAATATTGTCAATAGCAAAATATTTAACTCAATAGTCGTTATATAAAAATGAGGGGATTTAAATTGAAATATAAAAATAAAAATAAAAATAGCTTTGAACTAAGTATTTATTTATATTCACACTATTAGAAATAACTAGGAATGTGTTCCTCATAAGCTCATGACGCGGTAATCCTAGTAATAGCAATCTTTTCCTACTGTATTACATGCAAAGTGATAAGTTAGGTATCTCTAAATCCTTGATCCGGCATCTAGAGAATTTCACCCCGCACCTTGGTCTGGCTATGTGTGTATAATTTACTAAGCCTTACCTTTACCTCATATTAGACATCACATCAATGTATGGCTTAGTTTTAACCCTCGCACCAATTGACATTAGACTATTAGATAGTATCACACTAAATCTATGTTGATAATTCTTTTCTTATTAACTACCTCGGTCTGGCAAGTATGAATAAGGCGAGTTCTAACGTTGGCCACCGTTAAAAAGACTTCTAAACGAAAGAATTATCAATGCATGCAACAATACTATTCAAGAATTGCTTAGTTACTATTCATACTTCGTTAATTGCTTATGGTTCCTACAACCCTAGTTATGAAATTTAGCTACATATTATCTCAAAAGCACAATCAAAATCTATTAAAATAAATATGCTTGTGTTAATCATAAAAAGTTAAGAACAATAGCTAAACTATCTTATATTAATCACGAATACAAATAAATAATAAAGGAGAAAAAAGAATAAACCACAATTCTCCGGCCTCCACGGCGGCTCCTCTAAAGTTCCTAAGATAGAAGAAAATTTATATTATGTTTTGTTTCTTGGTTCTTGACTCCCTTCAAGAATAATTTTTCATCCCCTATAGATAGAGAAACCCTAAATAAAATAATTGCGTTCAAGACAAATTAGGAAAACAAAATCCAATTAAATTGGGTTTTCCACTATATGCGTGATTTCTGGAATTTCACGTTGTTCGCCACCTTTCATAATAATATGAGCTCTCCAGTTGCTGACACGTGGCAGCTGTAGTACGCAATTGCAATTGCAATTTGTTCGCAGCCTTTTCCTCATATATACAAATATATTATTTTCTTAAATTTAATCCATTAAGCTTTTTGTTTGTTTTCCTTCTTCAACCTTCTATCTTTAATTCGTTTTAGCTCCAATCTTCTTCATTTTTCCACCAATTTAATTCTACAAATAAAATATACCTTTTAGCGCAATTCATAAAATTCATGCTCAAAAAGGACAAATATAAGATTAGATATGAGGCAAATAATGATTAAATATATATAATTTTAGCCTAACATCAACACCCCACACTTAAACTTTTGTTCGTCCTTGAGCAAACATTAAAACTCATCTTAAAAAAAATTCGTACTACCAATGTCATTACTTTGGTTAATACAAACAATTAGGTCATTGACCAATTTGAAAACATCAAGTAGACTTCTCAATCATTATGCAAGACAACCAAATAAACAACAAACCTCTCACCTCCTAACCTCAAGAAAGGACTTTGAACTCATCAAATTTAACCTTGCTCACCTACTCTCATCAAACAAAGTTAATAAAATCACTTATCTATCATGAAACAAGTACCCTCACAAGAAGAAATAGTCACACACTCAAATCAAAAGATTGAATATAAATTAAGGACTTGGCATCACAGAACACTCTTACACTCACAAAGAAAATTCACATGTATGCACAAAGAATCATATGCTGGCCCATTAGGTACATCTCCACTAATTATGCATGCTTGAATAAAATCAAATAGGAATTTAACGGGTTGTAATGTAGGCTACGGGACGGGTAGGAAAACTATATAGTAGTGACTTACACTTCCTTAAGCACTTTGCAATTTTAGACTTCAACACCCATTATTTTCTTCTCTTTATTTTCAGCCCTCTCTTCAACAATTATTTCACAAGTAATTTTCATCATCTCAAGAATGTTTCAATCATTATTTTTTGAGTTTTCCTTCATAATAGCCACCCTCAACTTACGTATTTTACATGCGTTAAGGTGCATGGTGTCGTTGGAAGGACCAGGGCCATCATCAGGGTAACTTCTTTTGTTCATCTCTTTTTTTCATCACATTCTTTCAAATAGGGCTTTTTAAGCACTTTGTAGCTATCATTGATTACATTTTCACTCAACCGTTCCTTTTTCTTCAGAATTAGCATATAGAATAATTTTATGCTATAATGCTCAAGGAAGCAAGGTGAAAAAACTAGGGATTCAACAAAATAGTTTAAGGCAAAATATGGCTACCAACAAAAGGCTACAGGCTCAAAAGGGCTAATTAGTGATATAATATCTAAAAAGGCTAAAATTTATCAGACAAATCAAAGAAACCCTATTACTATATCCTAAACAAAGCATCACTATTTATTTCGCTTCAATAACATATAGGGCAAGTTCTAGACTAAGATGCAAAGCATGGAATAAACAAAATTTCACCACACATGGCACAAATATCAAATCAAGATGGATCAATTCTACTTCTAAGAGAGACATGATCATAACAAACTACAAAATAAAATAAGCTATATACAAAGTCACAACCATGAACCTAGATGTCAAAAAGTTTGCAATCTCACTAGCAATCTAGAATTCACAAGAAAGTGCTACTCAAAATTAGGCCCAAATAATAAGTATCACATAACTCAAAAGGGTCTTTTCTTTCTCTCTCCAAAAATAAATTTTTTCCTAAAATAAATAAATAAAAGACAATCGGTTCAAAGGGACTATCCTCAAGAAAAGAACCGAAAACAAAAGTCAAGGAATCCATCCTTAAAAAGAAAAAACTCAAAAAAATGGTAAAAACTAGGAATTTATTCCTCCACCCCACACTTCAAAAGATGCTATGTCCCAAAGCATTAAATAAAATTTAAAACAAGGGTTAGGAAAACTCCCTGAGGCCTTTAGGCCTAGGTAGTAGCATGTTCTCTTAATTTCCATCAAGGGTCGTCACCCCACATTTAAGCTCAAATATGCTCCTTCGCTTCAATTTTTTTTGGTTACTCAGACTTCCCCTAATCTTCAAAAAAAAAAAGAAAAACAAAAGAAATAAAGTGATACTAATAAAATAAAATAAAAAGTAAAATGAAATAGGAAGTTACACTACTAATTTGGGTTGCATCCCAATAAGCGCTTAATTTAACGTCGCGGCACGACACCATCAATTTTACTATTTTTTCTTTCACTTTGAAGATCTGAATTGCACCCTTAATTTTGAATCAATTTTTCTATTACGCTCAAGGGGTGGTGGTACAAAAATAAAGGTCCCAAGAAATAGATATCGCATTATGCACTTCTTGGATCCTAAGTGAGGAATGTAATTCTCCAATATTGGAACAATAAATTAAAGAATATTAACACATTGTTCCTCCCCCATACACTATTCTATAGACTTAGATGACTCAATTGATATTTCATCATCTAAATATAATGTGGAAAAATGATTGAAATGAGGTCCAGTGAGCCCTACCTTATGAATTGTATTTTTATTTACACCATTCTATTTACTCATACTAGAGTTTTGCAATATAATATTATGTACTTTATTACATAACTCTAGTGTACTCTTCTCAACAATGACAACGTCAATAAAAGTATGATCAAGCAATTGGCCCTCAACTTTTAACTCTTCAAGTTGACTTATAAGTCTTTTTTCTTCCTCGCACATATTATTACTAAATTGTTGGGTGTCATATGATTTAATCTTTGCACTCAACTCACAATCTAAATATTAGAGATAAAATTCAAAGGCATATTCACTACTGCGCTTACATATTGATTTATAGTAAAGTATTAACAAATCTTCCATGTCCCCATACAACTTATCTTGTTGTGAAAAAAATTAACCTATAAGAACCCATAAAATCCTTCTCACTACATACTTTTTCAGATGACATCTCAAGAAGAGTAAAAGAAATATGATAATAATAAGATAAAAAATAATTTAAACTTAATCCTAAGAAACAAAAAAAAGAAAAGACAACAAGTCAAAATAAACACTAAAGACAATTTCTAAGCCACATTCCCCGGCAGCGACGCCATTCTTGATAACTTTCAAATATACTTCTTGAAAAGAAATATAAATGATCTTATGCAATACATTTACCCAACTATGAGTCGGGGTCGATCCCACAGAGAATATGGAAGAATATAGTCAATAGAAAATATTTAACTCGATAGTCGTTATATAAAAATGGGGGGGTTTAAATTGAAATAAAATAAAAAAAATAAAAATAGCTTTGAATTAACTATTTATTAATATTCACATTATTAGAAATAACTAGAAATGTGTTCCCCATAAGCTCATAATGCGGTAATCCTAGTAATAACAATCCTTTCCTAGTTTATTACATACAAAGTGATAAGTTAGGTATCTCTAAATCCTTGATACGGCATATAGAGAATTTCACCCCGCACCTTCGTCCGGCTACGTGTGTATAATTTACTAAGCCTTAACTTTACCTCATGTTAGACAGCACATCAATATATGACTTAGTTTTCACCCGAGCACCAATTGACATTAGACTATTGGATAGTATCAGACTAAATCTATGTTGATAATTATTTTCTTATTAACTACCTCCTTGGTCTGGCAAGTAGCAACAAGGCGAGTTCTAACGTTGGCCACCGTTAAGAAGACTTCTAAACGAAAGAATTATCAATGCATGCAACAACACTATTCAAGAATTGCTTAGTTACTATTCATACTTTGTTAATCGCTTATGGTTCCCACAACCCTAGTTATGAAATTTAGCTACTCATTATCTCAAAAACACAATCAAAATCTATTAAAATAAATATGCTTGTGTTAATCTTAAAAAGTTAAGAACAATAGCTAAACTATCTTTTATAATTCACAAATACAAATAAATAATAAAGGAGAAGAAAGAATAAATCACAATTCTTCGTCCTCCACGAAGGCTCTTCCAAGGTTCCTAAGCAAGAAGAAAAATTATATTCTGTTATGTTTCTTGGTTCTTGGCTCCCTTCAAGAAAAAATTTTCATCCCCAATTTATAGATACAAAAACCCTAAGTAAAATAATTGCGTTCAAGACAAATTATGAAAAGAAAACCCAATTAATTTGGGTTTTCCACTGTACGCGTGATTTCTGAAATTTCACATTGCTCGCCACCTTTCATAATAATATGAGCCCTCCAGTTGCTTACATGTGGCAGCAGTAGTACGCATTTTCAAATGCAATTTGTTCGCAGCCATTTTCCTCATATATACAAATATATTATTTTCTTAAATTTAATCCATTAAGCTGTCTTCTTGTTTTCCTTATTCAACCTTCCATCTTTAATTCGTTTTAGCTCCAAACTTCTTCATTTTTCCACCAATTTAATCCTACAAATAAAATATACTATTTAGCACAATTCATAAATGCTCAAAAAGGACAAATATAAGATTAAATATGAGACAAATAATGATTAAATATATATAATTTTAGCCTCACTTCACCTACCAGTTTCCTAGACAAACAAAAGATATGACCTTAACTTGCTTAGGCTTGTACACCCCTTCCCACTCTAAGTTTTGCCTACCCGGGATCTCTAGAGTCACATGCTTAGCATTACAATTAAGCACAACATAATAGGGGGACAACCAAGTCATGCCTAAGTTTATATCAAAATTAGTCATAGCCAGAATAACCAATTCAACCCAAATCTGAAAAACCCATAAATAAAATAGGACAAACATGATATACATGGGTGATTATGACAGACACTCCAAATAGGGTAGAAACATTGATGGGATTATCAAGTATATCACAAACCGCATAAAATCCCTAGGCAAACTTAACTGACACATATGATTAAGTAGAACCCTGATAAAATAAAATAGTAGCCATCCGGTCATAGACAAGAATAGTACATGTGATCACTATATCAGACACCTCAGCCTCAGTCTTACCCGGAAATGCATAAAACTGAGCCATGTCATCTGGATGGGCAACCTAATTGCTTGGCTGCATTGCTCCTCTACCTACATTACCCTTTCCACGGCCTCCATGACCTCGCTGATTTCCTCCTCGCCCACCTTTTGGTTATCCTCTTCCATTACTACCGCTGGTCGCTGGTACCACTGCTCTAGTCTGCTACTGCACAGGGTTAGACATGCACAGATGGGGACAATCTCTCCTCATATGTCCAGGTTCTCTATAATTATAACTATTGCAGTCAAAAGAGGGCTTGCTACCAGACGTAGGTGCGGCTCCTTGACCATCCTGAATAAGATTCTGTTGTGAAGTTCTCAAGAAATCAATTGTAGATGAGGGCATGGCAGACTGAATTGGTTGGACTGCAAATGTCAGCCTACCTAAAACTTTTGAGTAGGAACAATGAAAGTTACATGTGGTCTTAGGCTTCTTAGCCAAAGCCCTGCCTGCCCATCACGTCGAAATCCTTCCACTTTCATCACAAAGTCTGTCACTTCATTAAAACTTTTAAGTGCAGAGGCCATGTGAACAAACAATACATATAACTCGAGGTTCAATCCCTTGATGAATAGATAAATCCTCTCCTTCTCTTTAGTCAAAACTTGTGTAGATTATTTGGACAAAGCATGAAACATAGCCTCTTAAGTATCTAGAGTCATACCACCCTGCTCCAAGGCTATGAACTCATCCTTCTTGCAATCCCTCAAAGTCCTGGGCACATACCTCTCCAGAAAAAAAGCATGGAAATGCATCCAAGTGAGTGGGGCAAAGACTAGCGATCTACATTCTACATAGGCCCACCACCACTACTTAGCCTCACTATCAAGGTGGAACATCACGAACTTTACCCCATGCTGATGTGCAATGCCTCACTTGTGAAGACTCTCATAGCAATCAATAATTAACTCATATGCATATTCACTCTAGTCCAAAATCCTCCTCGACTCTGATCTCCACATTCTCTTCCACCTTTTCTTGGGTTGAAGTTGGGGCCTCTTCCTTGGGAACATTCTCAAGTGGGGTTTCACCCTTGGTGGGTGCTACCCCTCCTCAGCCCCTGCCAGGAGTTCCTCATTTGGCTCATTGATAGGGGCTATGAGCCTGATACCGTTGTATCGCGTATTCAACATCCACGGTCAAAAGAGTGAAATAGATTAGATACCAATTTGGATCAACCAGTACCAATTGGAATCAAGTCATATCACAAAATGGAGAAGAAGACGAAGAGATTTCCTATAGTCCTGTAGCCTCCCGAAGAAAAGTACAGACGTCTCCGTACCATTCCACAAGACTCTACTAAACTCATTTTGGTACAATGAGATCAATGAACCTAGGGCTCTGATACAAACTTTGTCACGACCCAGACCGCCGTGATTGACAGTCACACTAACCCTATGATGGGAGAACCATTACTACAACCCAACTAAGCAATTTTAAGAAAACTAAACATTTAATGATACAAAATCAGGTTTAAATGATGATAAAAATATAGTTCCCATAAAATCCAAAGGTTTTAAATAAACAATTAAACAAACTATTACGGAAGTCAACCCCTAGAACTTGATGGTCATTGTACCGAAACTCTACTAATAACCAAGTCTAAGAAAAGAGGGTGAAACCCCGAAACTAAACGTATGAATAAATCTAACTAAAGAGTTTGAGTCCGACAAGAATGGACTAAACAATAGATGATACATGGCAGCCTGGAGGAACTGGCTCACCCTTGAATCTGGTGTCGATAAGTAATCTCTTAACTGAGATCTGTTAGTAGCCTCCTGAAGATTCCCTGTACTCAACGAAGAACGAGCAAGTGCAGAATTAGTACACAACCACAGTGTGCTGGTGGGATCACACATCTACTCAAGTAAACACAATATACACAAGTAATTCCAAAACATTAAACACACATATACCGAATGCACAATTTAGTTATCATTTTAGGAACAACATACAATTTCCCAATATCAATGGCAATTAGTTATGAACGTAATTAATCACAGGTGGTCCTCTCATAGAACCTACACCCAAACTGTTAGTGTGTAGGAATGTGACTCCTGATCCAATGTATGTATTGGAATGAGACACCCGGTCCCATATATGTGTAGGAATGTGACACCCTATCCAATATATGTGTCAGAATGTGACACCCTATCCAATATATGTGTCAGAACGTGACGCTAGATCCAATCAGCACAACCACAATCACAACCACACAATAATGAATAATACATATAGTCACATGGTCAAGTAACAGTTCATGGCATATAGTTATTCACACATAATCATTTCATTAAATTCGATTCACATTTCACTATTAACATACACACATGAATATAATGAAGATATTAACTTACATATATCACACGAATAGGAAATCGAACCATCACCTACCTTGAAACAAAGCCTGAATACTCATAAGACGCTTGAGTCTTCCCTTTTCGAAGTCTTTCAGCTTGTTCTTGGTCTATAAGCAAGTAATTAACACAAGGATCAATAAACAAAGTATACTTTACCTTGATTATAACAAACTTAATAACCCAAGACCAAACCCATGGTCCTAATGTTCAGCTAGGGCTTTTCCTACCATTAACTTCAGGCAAAAACTCTCCCCCAACGATAATTACCCAAGATTCTATGTTCTAGGAATTGAAATATGGATTAGGGGAGTAATTTCCTTACCTTTAGCACTAGAAATTGTGGAAAACCCTCAAGAAGTTTCCCTGGGTCGTCCCTTAGCTCTTAAGAATGATGTTTTGTAGAAAATAACGAAATTGGGGTTTTTCCCCGCTTTATGTCACGACTGTCCTACCACAGCGGGACCCAACCTGCCACTGAGGCCCTACCCTGGCAGAAATAACCTCCCCCTCAGTGGCTTGCATGGAGACAAAAGCTCTTAAATTGAGTTCCAAGCTCCCATTTCACAACACACCTTCAACATGGGACGTTCTAAAACTACCTTTCACGCCAAGATAAGTTTCGGGAGTTCTACACCCAAATTGATTTCGTAAAGTCGTACATGCTCCTTAACGTCTTGGCCATCCACTCATGTCATCAAATTCATATTTAGATCCCCCATTCATTACAAGATTTCTTTAGACCTCACCTGACTTAGATTTCGTCTAAGTCTGGCATAGGCTAGAAATTTCCAAGTTACTACTCAGAAGTTTTCTGGACCAAATTCCTTGCCCATTGGCTTTTCTATAATGTTGGAAATAGGTCGTTACAGTTAGGGTATAATTTATCAAAAAATATTCAATTTTACCTATATTTGATTTTGTTAGGTATTTACTTGTAATTAGTTTATTGAATTTGTGTTTATTGATTGTTAGTTTTTATTAGGGATTATTAGTTAGTGAGTGAATTGAGATTTTTAATGTTAGGGTTAGTTTAAATTAGGGTATCATAGGATTTTTTTGAATTTGGGTATTTCTTGAGTTGATTATTTTGATTTTAGGATATTAGGACTAGTTTGAATCAGGGTATTTAGGAACTTGTTTTAATTTTAGTATTTCTTGAGTTAGTTTCATTAAGACTAGTTTGAATTTGGAATTAAGGACTAGTTTTAATTATATTTTAGATTTTAGGACTAATAGTTTTAATTGGGATTAGGACTAGCTAGTTTTAATTTGGGATTTTAGCACTAGTTTTATTTTTGCATTTTAGGACTAGTTTGAATTTGGAATTTAGGATATGTTTGAATTATATTTTAGATTTTAGGACTAATAGTTTGAATTTGGGATCTTAGGACTAGCTAGTTGGAATTTGGAATTTTAGCACTTGTTTGATTTTTAGATTTTAGCACTAGTTTGAATTTGTAATTTTAAGACTAGTTTGAATTTGGAGTTTAGGACTAGTTTGAATTATATTTGATATTTTAGGACTAATAGTTTGAATTTGGGATTTTAGGACTAGATAGTTTGAATTTGGGATTTTAGCACTAGTTTGATTTTGGTAATTTAGGACTAGTTTGAGTTTATGATTTTAAGACTAGTTTGAATTTGAAATTTAGAACTTGTTTAAATTATACTTGAGATTTTAGGACTAATACTTCGAATTTGGGATGTTAGGACTAGCTAGTTTGACTTTGGGATTTTAGGGATTTGAATTACAACTTACTTGGAACTTATAATTAATTAAACCTTGAATTTAGTATAACTTGAACTTAATGAGGAATATGAACTATAAATCTTGTTGACCTTAATTAATTAGAACATAATTCTTAATAACTTGAAAAGTTTATTAGGAATATAAACTTAATTTTGAAATTAAGTATTACTAATTAATTAATTAGTGTTCATTATTTGATTAAGCTTTAACTTTGTAGATCTTGAAATGTAGTATTTATATTAACAATATAAATTAGTTTAATGTAGTAAAATTATTATTAAATTTAATTTATAATACAATTGAATATCTATATTTTTGCAGATGGATGATCTTTTGGGGATGTATAATATGCATGATGAAATTGGTTGTGGTTTGAAACCTGAGTTTATTAACGGTGTAAGAGATTTTATTGAACATACTATGACACTTGATATTTGTAAGAATAATGGATTTGTTAGGTGTCCTTGTAGTGCATGTAGGTGCTTAAATTTTTTTTAACCAGATACAGTCATGACACTTGATATTTTGTATGGACTGATCATGGAGAAAGAGATGAATTGAATGGTATGTTTTATAATTTGATGCCTGTGGATGAATATAGTAGTCTTGCACCACATGGTCAAATTATTGTTGAACATGATGATAAGGTTGAAGATGATAGGGTTCATGAAATTATCAATGATGCTTTCGGGGTTCAAGATGGGATGAAAACTGAATAATATTTTTATGAAGCTCTTAATAAAGAAGCAAGACGCTTCTATGATCAATTATAAGAGTATAGTCATCCACTATCTGAAGGGAGTCTGCATTCTGCCTTGTCAGTTGCAGTTAGATTAATGAATATTAAATTAGATCGGAATGTTCCTAATGCGGCTATGGACTCAATGTTTGATCTTTTGGGTGAAATAGTTAATCTATATTTTTACATACCTAAAACCTTCTATCAGGCAAATCATTTGGTTTCCAAGTTAGGATTAACGTATGATAGAATTCATTAATGTGTTAATGGTTGCATGTTGTTTTATCAAAACTGATCGTGAATTAGAAAATTGGAAGTTTTGTGGACATGCTCGTTATAAGAGGACTACGGTTGGGAAGATGGTCACAGTTAAGGCGATGCATTATCTACCTCTTATTCCTAGGTTAATGAGGTTGTATGCATCGGTGAGGTGTGCCCCACAGATGAAATGGCATCGTGAATATAGAAGTCTGCCAGTTGTCTTGTCTCATCCATCTGATGGTGAAGCATGGAAGCATTTTTGAAAATGTATATCCTGATTTCACTAGTGAACCAAGAAATGTTAGATTGGGGTTGTGTGCTAATGGATTCACACCATTCTTTTATGCTGCTTCGTCTTATTCTTGTTGGCTGCTATTTCTTACTCCGTATAATCTTCCTCCTGAAATGTGCATGACCAGTCCCTACATCTTTCTAAGTTGTGTTATTACAAGTCCCCGTAGTCCAAAAAGTTTGATTGATGTCTATCTGCAACCATTGATAGATAAGCTCAAACAATTGTGGTTTGAAGGCGTTTTCACTTATGATATATCAACTAAGTAGCATTTGTTTATGCATGTTTCTTTAATGTGGACTATTAATGATTTTCTTGCATACGGGATGTTGTCTGGTTGGATGACAGCTAGAAAGCTAGCATGTCCTTATTGCATGGAAAATAGTAAGGCATTCACTTTAAATCATGGCAGAAAAAATACATGGTTTGATTGTCATCGTCAGTTCATGATAATGGACCATGAGTTTAGAAAGATGAAAAATGCATTCAGGAAAAATAAGATTGAAAATGACTCCCACCTCCATCACTCACAGGGCATCAAATTTGGGTGAGAGTTTCTCAGTTACCTAAAGGTACAGAAGCTTAACATTTTAGACTTCCTGGATATGGTGTTGAACATAATTGGACCAAACAAAGCATATTTTGGGAGTTTTTGTTTTGGAAGGACAATTTGCTACGACATAATCTTGATGTGATGCACATTGAAAAAAAAAAACTATTTTGACAATTTGCTTAACATAGTGATGGATGTTAAGGGCAAGTCAAAAGATAATCCAAAAGCTAGAATGGACATAAAGGAATATTGTAGGAGAAGAGAGTTAAAGTTAAGCCTAAAGCCAGTTTTTCATTCACATTGGATGAGAAACGTTAAATTTGTGAGTGGGTTAAAAATTTGAGGATAACAGAAGGCTATGCTTTGAATTTAGGAAAGTGGGCAGATATGAATGAAGGAAAATTGATAGGTATGAAAAGTCATGATTTTCATGTATTCATGGAAACTTTAATTCCTATAACTTTTAGCCATCTACCCGAAATGATATGGAAACCAATCACAGAGATAAGTCTTTTCTTTAGAGAGTTGTGTTCTGGAATTTTTTTTGAGAGTAGTTTAGACATGATGGAAGAAAATATTCTTGTTATTACTACTAAGATGGAGAAGATCTTTTCATGTGGTTTCATTGATGTGATGGAGCATCTTCCAATTCAGCTTGTACAAAAGGCCTGCCTCGGAGGTCCAGTTCAAACAAGATGGATGTATCCATTTGAGAGGTAACATTGAAATATTCACTAATTTATACATAATCACAATTTTTTTTTCATTTTTTAACATATATAGATATATGTATGTTGAAAAATTGGCAGTTCCAAGCAAACAATTAAGCAAAGGGGAAAGATCGAAGGATCAGTTGTTCAAGGTCATATTGATAGAGAAACCGGTGATTGCTATTCTTAATACTTTGGGATTGATGTGCCATGTAGGAGAAATAGGCCCAATCACAATTATGAAGGTGATATTGATCCTTTATATCCACCGATATCAATTTTTAATCAAAATGGCCGAGGATATAAAAAGCTTGGAAAGCGAAGCTTCACCAGTATGAAAATGCAATCACCTATGACACATAATTTGCTTAGTTGTCCAAAGATTTAACCATATCTCATGTAAGTGCTAAAAATATGTCATCAAATTATATATTAATAAGTGTTCATTAACTAACAAAATATCTGAATGTACAATGATCAGCTTGTTCGTGAACAACATAGGGTAATGAAGCCATCTGTATGGAATTTTCCAAATGCATAAAAGATTATGTAAGTGTGCAAGCTCACATTGAATTAATAAGTATTTAATAATCTATTCATGTTATACTAAATTATGTTATTTTAAACAACAATATATAGGTTTACGATGAATACTCAAATGTCGAACATTTGCAACTAGTGAAAGAAGTTCAACTTGTACCTGAATCTCAAATTTAGACAATGAATAAGTATTGTATCAATGGTGTTAAGTTTCAAACTGAAGAAGTTTTTAGGTATAAGAAAACAAATAATAGCGATGTCTTCATAAAAGGTGATGTTCATGTACTGGCCATACTATTGAATATTATGGTATCATTCATGAGACTATTAAAGTAAGGTATTCAGGTTGGCCTAAAAAGAAGATTGTATTATTGCGGTGTAAGTGGTTTGACCCATCACACAGAGGCAAAAAAGTAGACCAATAACTTACTATATTTGAAGTTAAGCACACCAGAAAATACAGAAGTTATGATCCTTCCATCATTGCACAAAATGCTAAATAAGTGTATTACGCTCCATATCCATTGCGTAGAGACAAAGTTGATTGGTGGGTTGTTATAAAAACTAAACCTGTCGGAAGAACTGAAATTGACAATGTCTTAGATGTGGCGTACCAAAATGAGGTTGCAATTGTCAGCAACAAGGTGATGTTGAATTGGAAACCATACTAGAACATCCTGAACACATAGTAGAAGAAGTATCTGATGATGAGATAATGATAAATGTTGAGGAAGACATAAATGAGGATGAGGAAAATGATTCATTTGATGACGAAGAATATAACAATAAAAATGAAACAACTGAGGAGGAAGAAGAAGAGAATGATGGAAATGAAACATGTGAGGAGGAATGATCAGTAGAATGATAGACTATATAGAGAGTATGTAAGTTATTTCTTTTCTAATACTAATTTTATTTAATTGATGATTTTTATATATTATCCATGTAAATTTTCATACAGATGTCATCAGGGGGTGAGGGTGATAGATCTCGCGAGCATCTTGGAGTTAGCGATCCTAATAAGACTAAACAGAAGAAGTCTAGGAGACCCATAGATCCTGACGATATTCCAATATTTATTTCTTCTGCCCCGGAGCGCATCACTCATGATACCCATTTATTGGGTGTTCCGTTTAGTACGATGGATCCTCGGGTATATTATCCTAATTACCGTCGACCGGCCGGGGCTTTCTCTACTTTATAATCATTGCCTCCACGGTGCTACGAGGACCTACCTTTACAAGATATTCATCCACCATAACCCTTATCGGTATGTAGGTCATCGGATGGTACTCCATCTCTCTCTCCATCTCCCACATGTACATCTCCTCAGCTATATGCCTTGAGGATTGGAGATTCTAGTAGTGAGCAGTCAGATGTTGTGGCTGATTAACGTTTCAAACACAACTCATCCAATTCTAGGTGCAAAGGATCGTTAAACAGTATAAAACCCAAAAAATGAGTCGGGGTCGAATCCCACATGGAGCGTTACGTGTTCAAATTCACTTAAGAAGTATGAATGTGATCTAACAATCTATAGGAATATAAATTATAGAAAAATACATGAAACAAGTCAAAAGGAATGACATGAATGTCAGATGGGGAGGTTTTTGTTTGCAATTATCAACTAAAATGCAGTCACACACAATTGAAATAACAATACGGAGATGAATTCTCGGGATGTGATCGATTATAAGCAAATTTTACTATATGGGCAATTAAAACTACTACTAAATAGCAAGCTAAGAACACGGAATTAGAAATGCATTTGCAAATACAATTCATAAATTAAACCACCACTAGTGATTAAACCCACTTAAATATAGCATTTAAACTAGTAATAAAAAATACCCATAAACTAATTTAACCCATAATCACATGATCACACCCCAAGAATTGGGGATTTAGCCAAACATCATAAAAAGGTAAATACGGTTACCAAATCGACTAGCCATCAACTGGGTAAGAGTATTCAACCCTTTAAAATGCTTCAAATTTCACCAAATTAGTAACCCACTTGTAAAATCTCCGAATTGAGTCTCAAAAAGACTTCAAGTCTACTAAGAAAAATTTTAAACTCAAAAGAAAAACTCTAGACTGAAAGAGAACTCCTCAATCATCAATTCAAAATCCAATTTATAGTCGCCAAAAAATAAGCCGCAAAGGGCTATTAGGCGAGGTAAGTCGGGTTCCCCGAGTGGTTGGGTGAACCTCTCTTTGCTCTTTCTATCGCCTCTTTGCATTGCCTCTCAGCATCCTCAAGTCCTGTAACTTTGGGCAATCAATCCTGTCGTCGCGGAACTGATAGGCGACTTGCCGACTGCCCTTTCCTGTCGCCGACTTGATTTCTTCCCTCAGAGTTGGCACGCTGAACTTTAGGCATATTGAATATCAACTCGGCAATTTGCCAAGTGTTGTTGGCCATCATCAGGCTCGTCTTTCTCAACTTCTATAGTTTGTTTTGGTCCTTTTTGCCTGTTAGTGTCCTTGCTTTACTCCTCAATCAACAAACCTGAAAATAGAGGTTTAAACATCAGTGTATAGCATAAATTAGGCATTTGAGCACACTAAATTTATCAAAACAAACCCCTAAATGGGTCCAAATCTTGGACTCATCAACACCCCCAACTTAAACTTTTTCTTTTCCTCTAGTAAAAACTCAATATCAACAGTTCAAAAAGGATGTTTCAAACAGTGCTGCATAAGAGTCAACATGAATGTACACAACAAGGTTCACCTTACTCATGCAATGATCAGTTGAGCACTCAAAGATTCAAATTGTGACTCACCATTATCAAAGATCCTCACGTTCACAATACTTGCTTCAAATGCAAGTTCAAGCTTAACAAGGTACTCAAATGCCCTCACAACAATGATGAATCCCTTTTCACACAAAGTTCTTCAACAATTTAGAGTTCTGGAATGACATACAACTGTCATACTTACAAAGAAGAACACACGCATGACTTCACCCATAAGTTTGCCCTTATTTTCCAATCAACAGTCGTTTCAGCTCACTCAAGATCACAAAGGTCTTTTCAAGTCTTGTAATGGGGCTGAGTGTAAAGGTATGGTCATTTTGGCTTAGTGGCTTCTAACTTCATGAATTATGGTTTGAACAACACTTTCTTCCCTTTTCTTTAATAGTTCAAACATGCTCACAATCCACCCCATTATTCTATTTCATATGAACTACCGGATACCACATTTCTTTTGCTTTATTTCACAACTTTCTCTACCTTTTTCTTTTCTTTCTTCTGTTTCATTTTTCTATTTTTTTTACATGGAAGGGTTACATCTTTTTCTAGACCATCATTAAAGAAGGATTTCTCACACTTCTTGACTTTCCTTCGCTTTTCACCACACCCCCCAACTTAGGTTTTTGGCTATTCAAACAAACAATACTTCATGAAAGTTATGGGTGGATGGATAAAGAGAGGTCATAATTGCTCATGTTTCTTCCAAGAAAAGGGTAAGGCTCAAGAGGGGTGAAGCAAGGTTCACCCATCTCACAAGGTTGGCCAAAAAAGAGGTATATCGTCAAATTGTTTCATTCTTCAAAATTGTTTCCTAAGATCATTTCAAGTGCTTACATCACTCAGTCAACCGGACCAACGGGGCAAATTCTAGGTGTTATCACACACACTGTTTAAAATAATCTCATCGTACAAAGCATTGTCACCAATATCAAACAAGACTCCACACTTTCTAGCTAGTATGCAATGTTCATCACAAGAGACTTATTCGACAACCGGCTAGTCACAACGAGATGATAAAAGTTCACACATTTTCTATGCAACTATGATGAGTTTACAAATTGGACTCATTTTAGGGCTTTATTCTAGTAGAAATAATGTCCTCGAATGCTTATTTTGTCTCAATATCTGATGAAAACTCTTAAATATTAGGTATTTGAAGTTTTAGTGGAAGCATGGACACTTAGGCGCAAAAAGGAACAAAGAGGATGAAAATAACAAAGAAGCTGAAGCATGAGCATCACCAAGAACCTTTGGCGATTCGCTGAAAGGATAGACTCGGCCTTTTTTCCCAATGTGCGAAGTCCTGAAGGAAGAGGATCAAAAAGGCGATGAAATGAGTAGTTGGCGCTTCACCGGATAGTTCCACGAAGCAGTACTATATCGCCCAATGGTCTAGAACGTGAATATGTTATAGGAAAGCACTCAACAACGATGAGACAAATGAAGGGCAAGTCGCCGAGTCAATCGGCTGACTCGACTAACTTCGCCAAACTATCCGCCTGCACTAATTTCTGATAGCTATAAATACTAAATTCGTTATTAATTTTATAAGTTCCGAACCATTATTATTATTTTCATAACAGAATAGTACGTTTTTAGATATTTTTCTCTCATGTTTGGAGAGGGTTTTTGTGGGAGACTTGAAGAGAAAAGGATTTCATCTTCCCCAAGTTGGAAGTAGGTCTTCTCCATTATTCTTCCTTTGCTTAAATCAAGGTTTAATTTCTTATACCCATTTGATTTTAGTTTCAATTTAGGCGTGTTTTGTTATTTCTTGACGTGTGGCGAAAAACCCCCATTCTTTGAGTGTGATTTAGTAAATACGTGTTGACATTGTTGTTGGGTCTTGCTTTCTGATAGGATAGATGTATTTTAATGGTGAATTCACCTAGTGGTTTTGGTTTAATTTAATGCATTTGAAGTTCCAAATACAAAACCACCCATGTATTTTTTGCTTGCCCGATAGGGAGGTCGCGAAACCAAGACCACTAAACTGATAGCCTAAGGAGTGGGTGGACACGAGTGTAAGCCCGAGAGGGTGAGCCCTAGTCCCATATCCTAACACTAAGCTCGAGAGAGTGAGTGGGGTAAGGCATAGGCTGGTCTTTATGCGACAAATGGGTGTCTGACAGAAACCCATTTGAAATAGGGTAAGTTGCCCGAGATGGAACTTATTTCAATCTAAAGCTTAGCCTAGTCACTATTATCTTGCAATTTTTCTATTGAAAGCATGTGCCCAATGATTTATCTCAACTTGTATTGTGGTCACACCCCAAGAACATTTCCCCATACTTGATTTTCTTGTTAATTTTTGCTATTTTTACTAATTGTGACAAAACCCCCAAATCGATATTTGACACTTTTGTGTCACCCCTTTTAATTTACTATGTTTTTAATCTTTAATGTCTTTAGCTACGACTAGTTAAAGCTTAATTTTATTTTTCGATCAATTCTCAAAACCACTCCCTTAGGACACAACCCGAACCTTTAGTTGGGTTACTATACTATCGACGATTGTAGACACTCATAACGTAGGTTAGTGTCGTTGGTCAAGATAAGCATAAAAAATGGCGCCGCTGCCGGGGAGTGGTCTTATTTGAGAATTTTTGTTCTTCTTAGTTGTAATTTACTAACTTTACGTTTAGTTTTGCTTTTTGTTAAGTTGTCCATTTAAGTAAGCATGGCTGAGCAGAGTAGTGGCAAATTGGTCGAAATAAACCAAGGAGTCCAAAAAGACCTCATGCTGACCGAACTGGTATCTCAGCTAAATGACTTGGCCACCAAAATCTCAGAGGTGGAAGTTCAATGCAATAGCAGGGGGAGGTACACACCCCCTCATGAGTGGAGGAAGTCTAGAAATAGGGAGAAAAATCATGCCGAGGACACACTTCAAATCATTCTCCAAAAGATCACCGATCAAGATCGGG
Organism: Solanum lignicaule; assembly: GCA_029582545.1. Classification (NCBI taxonomy): domain Eukaryota; kingdom Viridiplantae; phylum Streptophyta; class Magnoliopsida; order Solanales; family Solanaceae; genus Solanum; species Solanum lignicaule. The sequence continues at coordinate 32,812 of JAJOOF010003071.1, forward strand.
TGTTAGAAGAAATGTATGAGAATGTTGAAGTGTTGAATCAAAGGATTGGATCTCACTCTAGATCAATCCAGCTGATCAGGTCATTCCTGAGTTTTGCAGTACCTCATCTCCACCCAAATGACATATTGGGGTCACCTATTAACACTAGGGCTAACCCGAATAATGGTGAATGAGACAGAACCTGCGTCGTGCCATGACGTAAAATAAGACACTTCTTCGGAGGCAACCCAAGGTTTTACTGCTTTTAATTATTCTGTTCGAATAATGGTGTGCTGATTTTGTAGGGTAAAATGAGAAAGGTGTTAAGAAGTGCAAGTTGGCTAGCTAACGACCCAGTGGGCGAGTCGCTAAATCTATCGGCGACTCCGACTTAATTCGCCGTTCGGACCCTAAAATAAGGGATGTCCTATAAAACTCGGCGAGGAAAGTATGCGTTAGGCGCATCCCCTATAAGAGTTACCTCGCCGAATGAAAAAGAACTGAACGATTATATAAAGGCTGAAAGTCAAAATGTTTAAATCTCTCACTTTCCCTCGTCTCAAACTCCTCAAAATCACACCGAAGGTACTTTTTCTTAGATTTTTACCTTTCCATTAGTATTTCAATTGGTGAATAGTGCTTTGGGTTGGATCTCTTTGCTGCCTAGCATTTCAAAAAGCAATTTGATCGACATTAAAGGTTAGCCCATAAGACCCCGAATTTATCTTAAAAGTTTTTGCACTCTTTTGCAATTGTAGTATCAGGATGACGTGTGCTGGGCCTCTCTGATATAAATAAGTTGATATGTTATGTGTAATCCATACTTAGTTGTCTGAAATATTTTAATAGTCGAATGCCTTGTTGTTTGTGCTTTCATTTGATTGCGTTGGAAGTAGGTCCCGCATAATTGTCATTGTATTAGTTGGGTAACAACTAAAGAGCCCACATTTGTGCTAAATAACAAAAGTTTCTGAATGAAAGAATCGGTGACGACATTCTTAAGGGTGATCGTAGTTAAATGGCTAAAATTTGGCAGGATCGACAGAAGTCTGAGTATTCCGAAATGATGGGAAGTTTGGGTCTTGTGTGCATTTCGTGTCTGCATGCTTCAATTTCATTTTCAGTGCTTGTAAGGTCGATTCTAAATAGTGGGTTGAAAAATAGGCACGGTGAATCATTTGGCGAGCTGGGTCATGCTCGCAAAACGATTCAATTGTTCGCCTACTAACCTTAGATCGCCCTTCATTCATGTCCATAGTGCTGAGAGATCTGTAACTTTTGGCTGACACATCCGTGTTCACCGTAGGTAGTCAGCGTCTCGCCATATAGAATTTTTCATCGCTTATTTACCTATATTTCAAACTAATCCATTTGACGAGTTCGACCTATCTCACTAAAGAGGTTTGGCGATTCGCCGACTGATCGGCGAACCCTTCTGCTTCAGATTTTCGATGTTTTAGTGTGGTTGTTCTTCTGACTAATCACAATCTTTTATAGATATGGTACGCACAAATCTAAATGCACCACCACAGAAAAAGGCAACCGGAATTACAATCAATGAAGAAGGATCACGACCTTCACAGAAAAGAAAGCAAGATCTCCCACCGGGAGATAATGTCAAATGAAAAAAACACATTGCTAGGAAAGGCACAAATGTTGAACCAGCTATTTCAAAGATGAAGGATGAGCAATCTTTGATAAATCGAAGAGAGGAACTTAGGGCTAGAAATCAGCCCACAGCTACCGGAACCCCTTCAGCTGCCACTCCCCTAACTACCGAATCAGTGCCAACTCTAGCACTACCTCCAGCGACTCCTGCACTCCCTGTAGCTCCACCTCCACCTAGGTTGCTGAACAGACTAAAAGGTGATGGTTTACGAACCATTCTAGAAGAAAAGTTACTATCTGTAGAGGGTTTGGAAGGTAAGCATGCTGAGGTGCTTGGCACACTCAGATATCATGAGTTCGAACAGTTCACCAGGCTACGGGGTTCTTACATTCCTTCCTGGGTCCGAGAATTCTACTTAGCCTATGGGGAGTTTGTCCCGAAAAATAAGAAAATGGCTAGTGAGTTCCGACCAGTGAAGTCGATTCTGGTTAGAGGCAAGTAGGTGGAGTGTCACAATAAGCATATTAATATTGTATTAGGTCGACCGCTGCATTTGGTACTGCCCTACCAGGGTTTTCCTATCGCTCTATCCTTGGATGATTTGAAGGGTTGGTTAGCCCCGATGATTTCAGATATCACCCCGAGGTAGTTAGGTACGGGAGCACCGATTAAGAAGAGGGCTATGAACATCACCTCCCAGTACTGGTTTGGCTTCATCAGCAGCACTATCATGCCATCCCAGAACGAGTCCATTCTGCGTCATCCTAAGGCAGCTTGCCTTGGTTTTATCATGGCCAGAAGGTGGATCAACCTGGGACTATTGGTTTCACATGAGATGGTTATGAGAGCCAAACAAAACAGACATCTCTACCTTTTCCTGTTCTTATCACCGAGTTATGTCGACATGCCAGAGTACCCCGGGACCTTGCCAGCGAAATAGAGGTCACCCCGTCTTCTTCCACCGATATTTGGCGCATAGAGGCCGAGTTCACACGAGAGGAGGTTGAAAGGAGGAGAACAACACCAACTGATACTTCCCCAGAGGTCGATATTGACTCATTGCCAGCAGAGGCACCCTCATCTACTCTGACCTCTGAGCCCACAAGTATACCAACTCCTTCTTCTTCTTCCAAACAGGCTCCAGGTGCATCCTCATCCTTCCAGCCTGCCAGAATTACTCAGACCATGATCCTGAAGATGGGGTAGTTGGCCTATTCAGATGATGTGAGAGCTACCAGACTGGAAAGGTCTGTTCCAGATATGATTGACAGGGCCATATAGCAGCACTTATTCCCATTCAGACTTCTATTGATGTCTTGACGGTAAGAGTTATGGCTTGTGAGAGCAGACAGTGGGAAACCTCTGAGGTGACGGCCCTAAGAGCCGAGATTGCAGGTTAGAGGAAGGACGTAGGTTACCTTAAGTCTACCGACTTCACTTCACTCATATAGAGAGTAGATGATAAGGATGTTCCTGAGACCACTAGAGATGTGCAAGTGGATAGTGCAGCACAGGCAGAGTCGGATGCAGAAACCGACATGGAGTTGATAGCAACACAGGTTGAGGAGATAAGAATGAGCAAAGATGCGAGCATATTCAGATATCTGCCAGATCTAGTGGAGACAGTTACGTCCACAGTACCCCTTAGTGGATCTGGCACTGCCTTTCTATCTGAGACTACTCTGCGCACTGATGCCCCAACAGATAGAGAGACTGCATAGCCAAGACCCTTCTCCACCCTCCTCTCTAGCTTGCTTATATCTACTTTTGGATTCTGTATTATTTGCATTTGAGGACAAATGCTTTTATTTGTGGTGTGGTGAAGCTCACCTTTTGTGTGCTATTTGTGATTCGTGTTTTGTTTATATTTGGGTTGTTCTGTTTAAAATTGTGTTTACACTGCTTTTCGTGGATGTTTGAGCTCATGGATCTTTTTTTTTTTATTGCAAATGATTTTGACCCTTCCAAATTGTTTTGAATTTTTCATATATTTTTGCCACTCTTTGCGAGTTAATTGTGGTTGTTCTTTCGCAAAAAATTGAGTCTCAGTTTTGATCTATATCGATGACTTGAATAGTGCTCTCAATTGAACGAACATGATTGTACGGCTACGATGAGGCTGAATTAAGTTGGATAGACAATATGTGAACTTGTTGCATCACATTGTGATTAGCCATTTATCGAATTGATTCTCTTGTAATGACCGTTGCACACTAGTGAAAGTGTGTAGTCTTGTTTGACCTAAGTGTCGATGCCTTGTGTGATTAGCTTGCTTTGAACCATGCATGAATAAACCTAGAATTTTCCCTGTTAGTCTGATTGATTTAGAAAGGTGTCCTCTTAATATGATCTTAAGCAATTTTAAAGACTGTGAGCCAAATTTGACATATACCTCTTTTGTAGCCTACCCGTGAGCATGAGAAACTCTTTTGAACACCCTTTGAGCCTTACCTTTCTTTGGAAAAACCTTGATGCACCCTAGTTAAGAAGTTAAGGGACAAGGAAGTTGCACGTGTGAAAATGTTATGGAGGGATCTTTTAGTTGAGGGTGCTAGTTGAGAGTGTCACTTGGGAGGCTGAGGCCAATAAAATGTTCCACTATCCTTATCTTGTGCTTCTACTCCTCCTTTAGCTTGAGATGATAAGTTCCTCTTGGTTTATCTTATGTTTTGGAGGCATATGTGATTATGGGTTCCCATGATTTCTTTATGTTGAGCATGTTCATGAAAAACTTGTGTTTTGGAAGAAAATGAGTTTATATGATTTTTTCCTCGTGTTGTAGTGCATTGAGTACGAGTTGCCTAAAGACTTCATGAGATGCATTGATGAGCATGTCGTAACTTAGACTTCAGAGAATTCCCCCTTGAAGTATGCTTTGAGTATAGATTGCATATAGGCTCCATGAGATTGTGTTGAACATGTTTTTAGTATGGAGAAGGTAATTCCTCCTTGTACATGAGAAATGTTGAAATTTCATGCATAATGATTCGTTAGATGTAGTTCTTACCTTCCTATAGATGCATTGAACATGCTTGAGTGTGGCGTTGATGTTTCCTCCCTAGTTATGTGCATTTAGATGTGTGGTATGCATAATGGGCTGCTAGTCTAGAGTCATTTCCTTTAAGAGGTGCCTAGAACGTCATTCGAGGATGAATGTTCCCAATGGGAGATAATGTAACACCCCATAAACTAGTAAACTAAACTAGAGTTTAGTGTGAGGGTTCAAACCAAGAACAAGAGGGAAAGAGCCAAAGAAAAGGGGCCAAAGCTGCCCAACCTTACCCAAGCACTACCTCCATCTTCACGACCAGCACCACGGCCCGTGGTGGATAGGCAGTAGCTTCCCAAGGGCTGCCTAATGTTGGCTCACTTTCACGAGCCACTTCAAGGCCAGTGGTGAAGACCACAGCTCGTGGGAAGGCTCCTAGTAATGCCTTCATTTCTTGGAGGCCAATTCATGGTGGCCTAGCTACTTGTCAAAGGACCACGAGCAAGACCACATCCAATGGTTAGGACCATGACTCGTGGTGCCTCTCGTGTGGCCTGGCAGTAGGCTTCCAAGTGAAGGCTATTTTGGGAAATTTCGGTTTAAGTTTGAATAAGATGAGGGCGTTTTGTATGGTCCTAGTACACATATATAAGTGATTTTAACCCTTTAAACTCACCATTCAATACATTATTTCCAAAACCCCAAAAGAATAAATCCCAAAGTTCATCCTCTTAAATATTTTTCTCTCTAGAACTTGAAGAAGAAGAAAAAGTTAGAGCTAGGGTAAAGATCAAGTGTCCATTCCCCAAGAATTTGTCGGCTTTGTAATCAAGGTATGATGTCTAACTCATCCATGGAATCCTTTCATCCATGGAGCCCCCATGATTTCCCCAAATTAGAAGAAGAATTCCACAAGTCAAAATTAAGGTTTCTTTTAATGTTATGGGTTATGATCCAATAGGGTGAATTATGGTTGTTTATGCTTGTTTATGATGGAATTGCATGTTTTAGTATGTCTTTAGTACCTATGCCTAACCCATGTCTAGAAAGAAAAAAATGATATAGTTGGGTTTTATGCCTGTAAGGTAAAATTTAAGATTTAGATGTAATCTTCTATAATTGATGAAATACATGGTAGGTCTCTTGAGAATTAAGCATATAGACATGCATTGATTGAGATTAAGGTCTGCATGATGAATCATGACTGGTAGTGCTTAAGATTGATGCTACATGATTAAATATGATTCGATTGCTTGAGATTGAAGCATATAGACATGAACTTGCTTAAAAGTAAAGTATATGAATAATAATTGAATGAAATCAAGTATATATGATGAATTATGATGACTAGGTCTTTAAGAGTAGAGCTCATATGATGAATGTTGGTTTGTTGTTAGGATTGTTGTGGAAGGAGTCAACCACATTAACCTGTATTATGAATGTATGAGATCATGCATGTTCTTATAGAATATATGTAAATGCTTTAAGAACACTTTAAGAGTGAAGTATTAATAATTAACTTATTATTATTGTTGTGTTGATTGAAAGGCTATTATCATGAACACATATTGAACTTGATGTGAAAGGTTTTCTCACCTAGAATGATGCTAGGTTGAAAGGCTTTTTTACCTAATTTATTTAAAGGCTAAAGATCCATCGTAAATAGATCATGAATGGTGATAATTGCTCATGTATGGTCTATAGAGTTAAGTTAATGATGTACCTAAAATATGTAGGCCAATGGCACCCTTGCATGAGTAACTAAAAGGACTATAAAATGACATGAGGCTTTAGGTAATTCCCCAAGATCTTCATATGAGAAAGATGTGAGGTGAGTTCCTATATTCTTATGTTTATAAACAAGAGATTATAAACACGAGGTGATTACCCATGTTATATGATGAGGAGTGTGAGGTGACTACCCTTAATCTATAACTTCTAAAGCAAGGCAAGAGGTGATTACCCATTAGACTTTAATGTTGAACATGGAAGAGAATACCTATGATCCTTATAAAATGATGTGGAGGCGAATACCTATATCATATAATGTTGGACATAGAGGCAAATACCTATGATCCTTGTAAAATTATGTAGAGGCGAATACCTATATCTATAATGGTGGGGCATGGAGGCGAAGACCTATGATTCACTAAAATGGTCATGGAGGAAAATGCCTATACAAGTATGGCAAGAGGTGAATACCCATTAGCCTTTATAATAGAAATAGAAGCCCATGTCTTGAAAGTAAACAAAGAGTAATCTGAATTATGTCATGATGAATGAAATGTTTGGATTGTCGCTAGAATGGCCTTCCATGAGATGTGTGACTAGAGGTGAATCTCAATGTCAATAAAAAGGTAAGATAAAGATGATAATGATTGGTGTTGAGTTTGAGTGATGGCCTAAGGTTGCCTACATTGATGAGTAAGATTAGTTAAAGGTTATGCATGTCTTGGCTAAGTCGGCCTTAAGGTTACTTTATGGAGTATTCCTTATATTATGAGGACTTATGTACATGACTATCCTTATCATTTATGTTGTTATCTTTGTGCTTATAGACTATACCTTATTTCGACTACTACTTATGTTATGCCTATGTTGATGTTTCATGTTAGTCATCATAATTAGTACATGTTTGTACTAACACATACTTTTTTCTACATTCTTATCAAATGTAGGGTCCGGTGATATTGACTTCCATCCTCGTGGCTAGGTTCATAGCTGAGGAAGAAGAGAAGTTTTAGTAAGTCCTCATAACATTCGAGGGCTTGACCCCCATGTTTTTATGTTGAAAAATATTATATGGGCTGTGTCCAAAAGATATTCATATTTTAGATGGTTTGAGACAAGTGTAATAGACTTCTTCTTCGTTTTATTAAACTTTGATGTTATGAATAATGTTTTAAATTTTTGCTCATTTCTATTATCTTATGTTATGATATCTAAGTTGTGTTGTATGAGGCTTTTCAGGGTCTTGTACGCCTTGTTACATCTAAGGGGTACCCCTGTTTCTTGACATCTGGCCTTTCTATTTCTGAGACTCCTAGTACTTCTACTGAACCCAATCCCTCTAATTCTTCTGATGCTGTTGCTGTTTCCTGACCCCTTTCACCCAGGCCATGCTTTACAAGATGGGCCATCTGGCTCATTCTGCCGATAAGCCTCTCTCCCGGGTTTAGGGTTGTTATTCCTGGGCTGATAGAAAGGGCTATCACTCCTACCTTTGCTCCAATTAAGGTTGAGTTTAGGGAGTACCGAGAGTTTATTGAGGGCCACAAGTTTGTATTGGATCCCCTAACAGTCAGAGTTGAGGCCTGTGAGTAGAGTTAGGGTGTTGTTGGTGTTGTGAGGGCCTTGAGGTCGATATTGTTGGGTTGAGGAAGGATGTGGACCAGCTGAAATTCATGGATATGATGATGCTATTTAAGATAGTGGAGGTCCCCAACATGCCGAGTACTGACATTCCAACTTGTTCTGAGGTTCCTCTAGTTCCTATGACCGAAGATTATGATATAGTTGATGAGGCAGATGCTGAGTCCGAGGCTGAGACAAATGAGAAGCAGCTTTGTGTCCATGATGATGTTGTTCATAATGACTTAGCAGATTTTGAAAATGCCATGGTTGAAACTGTTGTGTAGGCATCGCGTAGAGAGACGTTTATGGTGGACTCTAGTGGAGCCAAGGATGCTATGGAGTTGGGCACTGATGCCCCAACATAGAGAGTGATTGACATGCAGACTTCACCCAGGCCTAGTTTGGCAGGATGACTTTTTGACTCCTTTTTTGTTATTTTTGGACTATTTTTATTATCTCTTTGCTTTTGAGGACAACTGCTATTTTTTTTTGCGGGGTGAGGTGCTTACATACCCATCTCTATTGGGGTGTTTTCGTTTGGTGAATATTGTTGTTCTTAGGTTTGGTGAATGCTGTATCTAATTTTTGGTTTGTCTTGGTTTCTGATCCATGTTGGTCCATTGTTTTCAACTGCAAATGGTTTTGGACCAATTTTAAAAAGTTTCCACCTCTTGTTGTGTAAATGTGGTTGTTATCTTGCATTTTCAAGTGTCGGTTTTGGTTAATAACGATGACTTGAATAGTGCTCTTGTTTGAACGACATGTGTGTGAAAATCCAGTGAGGCGAATCGAGGTGTATAAGTCATATGTGAACTCATAGTATCTTATTGTGACTATGCAATTTGTTGAGTGGAACTCTTGTGATGACCATTGCACGTTTGCAAAATTGGTTAAGTCTTGTTTCGATAATAGTGTTGTATGCCATGTGTCGTAAGATTGACTTGTAATGCATGTTTGGTTGTACCTAGATATTTACCCGTTTGTCTGATTGGCTAATGTGAGTGAATTACATAGATAATCTTAGGCAATTTGAGAGAGTGAGCCAATGTTGTCATTATACCTCTTTGTGACCACCTTGTGAGAGTGTGAACCTAGCTTGGCACCATTTGAGCCTATCCTTTCCTTGGGAAGAACCATCACCACATGTGACCTCTTTTCTTTCCCATCAATAATTTTCGTGTGGCGTTGGTTGTTACAAATAGCCAACTTAGGCCAAAATCCTAAGTTGGAGGTGCGGTGAAAAATGAGGTATATCAAGAGGTTTGGGAAATTCCCCTCTTTGAAAGATCTTGTTGGAAAAGATGGAACCCCTCCATACAAACATAAGAAGAGAAAACGAGAGAAGAAGAAAGAAAGATGAAAATGATTGAAAAAAAAGGAAATGTTGTTGAAATAAAGTGTGTAAAATGAGCAAAAAAAATGGGGTATCCAATAAGTGGTGCTTAAAATAATGGGGTGTGATTTTTTGTGAATAAAAAAAGTGTTGTTAGAGAAGGTAAAAGAATAAAATGCAGGCCATGCTTCATGAAGGTAAAAGTCACTAAGCAAAAATGATACTACCATTATCCTCAGCCTCGTTACAAGCCTTGAAAGACCTTTGTGATCTTGAATGAGCTTATTATCTTTTTGATTGGAAAATACGGGAAAGCCTATGGGAAAGGATCATGTATGTGTTGGTTTTTGAGAGAGTGAGAGTTGCTTCTTATTCCAAATTCTTAAAGTTGATGAGCTTTGTGTGAGCATATAATCGATTGTTTTTGTGTGAGGGAATCAAAATTCTTTTGTTAAGTTTGAACTTGTATTTTAAGCAAGCATTGTGAGTTTGAGTTCATTTGATGATGGTTAGCCAGAATTTGAAACTTGGAGAGCACAATTGAATATTGCATGGATATTTTGATTCTCTTGTGTACATTCATGTTGAGTCTAGAGTAGTAGTGTTTGTAGACATCCTTATTGAACTGATTGATCTTATGTTTTACTTGAGGACAACCAAAAGTTTAAGTTCGGGATGTTGATGAGTCTGAGATTTTGACTCATTTAGGACATTGGTTTGATAGTTTATTGTCCTCAAATTAATGCCTAATTTATTCTCCGAACTGATGTTAAAATGTTGATTTGCAGCAAAGAAGGAAAAATGAGCAAGGCGAGGACACTACCAGATGAAAAGGAGCAAAAAAGATGAAAAAGACTGAAGATAGCAAAATGCTGAGAATCGCCGAAGCTACTCGGCGACTCGCCGAGTGGTACTTCAGCTCCACTAAAGTTCCAGACTGCCAGCCTTGGGGAGAAGCCAACTTAGCAATGGATTTGGACCGCTGGATCGGCGAAACATTATGGATCACCTAAAGTTACAGATCCTTGAGGATAAAAAACCATAGTAGACCACCAATGAAAAGGAGAGATTAACGCGTCGCTGACCTGATCAATGACGCTCGTCTTATCTCGCCAAATTTTCCTTGCAGCCAAAATTTGGGAAAATAGAATTTTAAAAGTGTTCAAAGGGTCTGGAATTTTTATAGTTCGAATAGTTGGGAGTTCACATATTCTCCTGAGTATTTTTCTCCATTGTAGAACCTTGTTGAAGTAGTTTTCAAGTAGATTTCTTAAAGGGTTTTGGATTTTGAGCTTTTTGAATCATTATAATGTCTTGGATTGCAATACCTAAATTATGGAGGACATAATTGGTATTGATTTCTTCCCTTTTGTTATGAGTAGCTAAAACTCTAATTCTTGTGGTGCGATCATGTGATTATTTTCTTATGGGTAATGTTGTTTACTAAAATATACGTTATTTGAAAGTGGGTTTAATTGTTAGCTGAGTGTTAATTTATGAATTGTAATTGCAAATGCAGTTCTAATTTAGTGTTTTTGTCTTGTGGTGGGTTCATCTCGATAGAGTGAGTCTTAGGTCATTCCTACCTATCTAGCTCAAGAGAGTAGATAAATTAAGGTTTTGGGCTGTTTGTATTGTTAAGCTTATCGAGGTTCGAGAGAACTCACCTGAATTGTAATAGTTGTTCGAGAGAAAGCTATTGCATCTAAAGCCTAGCATACCCACAAAGATTTAGCAAATTGTTAGTAATATACAATTACCCATATAGCGAAATTAGCCTATAATCCATGACATCCCCAAGAACTTGAATCTATTTGATTACCTCCCTTGTTTTCATGCTTATCGTAGTTTTTAATTGATATGTTTAAACCCCCATCTGACATTCATTGTTAAATCCTTAACTTAGTTTGTTTGATTTCGGCAATGTCTACTTCCATAATCAACTAAACCATAAGCTTAACTTCCTAAATGAATTTGATACGGTACCGCTCCCTGTGGGTTCAACCCAAACCATTTGTTGGGTTATATACTAGATTACGATCGCCTACACCTAGTATTGGATGAGGTGCAGTTGAGAGTTTATCAAGTGTCAGCCATGTCCAAGGTGTAGGCTCGGGGTGTGAGAAACTTGGTATTAGTGCACAGAGTTCAAGAGTTCTAGGGTGTCTATGAATCTGTGTTTGTAGAGTCTTAGTTATCATTGTGAAGCACGCCACATCAATATTTAGGAGTCTCCGACATTTAGGAAATTTTCACTTCTTTCATACTCTTTTCATGCAATAGAGTCAACTCTATGAAATTTCTTTCTAATTCGTGCTTGTGCATATCCTTCATATCATGCCTCCACGAAGAGCTTTTCGAGGTCGTTCTGCTAGGAGGAATGTTGATCCTCAGGATCAAGGGGTATCCAATGCACTAGAAGTGCAAACCCAAGGAGAGGGCACTGATGTTGAGTTCTAGGATCCTATTCGGATGTTTAGTGAAGTTGTGACTAACCAAGATAGGCAACAAAGAGGGAATTGACAGGATGTGGCTGATACGTCGAGAATCCATGATTTCTTAAGGATGAATCCTCCAGACTTCACCGGTTCAAGTGTCACTGAGGATCTGGAAAACTTTGTGAAAGAGTTGTAGAAAGTGTTTGAGGTGATGCATGTAGCAGATGCTTAGCGTGTGGAACTAGCTTCATATCAACTGAAGGGTGTTGCTAGAGTATGGTACGACCAATAGAAAAAGAGTAGAGCTAAGGGTGCACCAATTGTGAGTTGGGTTGTGTTCGAAGAGGCCATCATCAGGCGTTTCTTTCCCAAGAAGTGAGAGAGGCAATGGTAAGATAATTACTCACTCTTACGAAGGAATCTATGAGTGTGCGTGAGTACAACTTCAAGTTCACTTAACTATCTTGTTATGCTCCAGAGATGGTAGCTGATATAAGGAGCAGGATGAGATTGTTTGTGTCTGGGTTGTCTAGCTTGTGAAGTTACCAGGGCAAGGGAGCTATGCTAATAGGAGACATTGACATAGTAAGGCTTATGATTCATAAGCAAAAGGTTGAGGAGCATAAGTTGAGATATAGCGAAGATTTCTAAATAAGAAGGCTAAGACAATAGAAAATGAGTACGGGAAGCAGAAGAGCAATGTAAACCGATCATCTTTTCAGCAAAAGCCAAATGGACCTACTCCAGCATCTGCTAGTGAACCTGCACCAAAAAATAGAGGTGAGTTCAAAAATCAACATTCTAAGAACTTCAGAGCTAGACCTACACAATTTCAAGATGGTATCGCATAAGGAGGTAATTGGACTACTGCATTTGCTAAGTGTGGTAGGAACCACCCATGAGCGTATCATGATTGCTCCACTGGTTGCTTGAAGTGTGGTCAGAATGGTCACTTCATGAGAGAGTGTCGTAAGTACATGCAAAGTAGTGGTAATGGGGAAATATATCCCAATCTTGTTCAGTGGCTCGGCCAAATAGAGGTGTACCTAGAGGAGCTACTTCAGGGACAGACAGGGGAGCAAACTGTCTGTATGCTATTACCAGTCCCCAAGAGCAAGGGAATTCACCTGATGTTGTTACTGGTATGATCAAATTTTTACTTTCGATTTATATGCATTTCTTGATCCAGGTGCGAGTCTATATTTTGTCACTCCATATATAGCTATGAATTCTGATATTCTTTGTCAGAAACTTCTTGAGACCTTCAATGTTCCCACACCTATTGGTGAATCTATTCTAGCTGAGATAGTTTATCGTGAATGTACATTTTTTGTCAATCACAAGGACACCATGGCTTACTTAGTCGAGTTAGACATGGTGGACTTTGATGTTATTCTATGTATGGACTGGATTCATGCTTGTTATGCCTTAGTGGATTGTAGAACTCGAGTAGTTAAGTTCCAGTTTCCTAATGAGTCAGTTATTGAGTGGAGGAGTAGTTCAGTCTTTTTATTTTGTACCACAAGGCCAGAAAGTTAGTCTCCAAGGGGTGCATCTATCACATAGTCCGAGTTTATCACTCAAGTTTTGAGTCGCCACCTATTCAGTCAATTTCAGTTGTGAGTGAGTTTCCATAGATCTTTCTAGATGATATTCCCGCAGTCTCTCCTGATAGAGCAATAGACTTTGGTATAGATTGGATTCCTAATAGTCATCCTATCTCTATTACGCCATATAGAATGGATCTCGATGAGTTGAAAGAATTATGAGAGCAGTTCGTGATAAAGGTTTCATTCGACCAAGTATCTCACCTTGGAATGCTTCAGTCTTATTTCAGAGGAAGAAGGATGGTTAACTTAGGATGTTTATTGATAACCGCCAATTGAACAAGGTTACTGTAGAGAATAAGTATCTCTTTCTGAGAATTGATTATCTTTTTGATCAATCTCAAAGTGCCACTTGTTTTTCTAAGATAGACCTCAGATCTGTCTATCATTAGTTGAGATTAAGAGAAAGTGCTATTCTAAAGACTGCATTCCGGACCAGTTATGGTCATTATGAGTTTCTAGCCATGTATTTTGGTTTGACTTATGCTCCTACAGTGTTCGTGGATCTTATGAACAAAGTGTTTAAGCCTTGTTATGATATGCTAGTTATCATATTCATTGATAAAATTCTATGTTATTCTAGGAGTGACGAGGATCATGCCTGTCATCCCAGAGTAGTTCTCCAAACTCTAAAGGATAAGGAGTTGTAAGCTAAATTTTCCAAGTGCCTATTTTTGACTTGAGTCTGTGGAATTCTTAGGCACAATTGTTTCAGGTGATGGGATTTGAGTTGACACTCACAAAATTGAAGCAGTGCAGAACTGGCCAAGACCCACATCTCCAATTGATATTAGGAGTTTCTTGGGATTGGCTGGTTATTATAGAAGGATTTTCGATGGGTTCTCATCTATTTCATCTCCATTGACTAAGTTGACGTAGAAGACAACAATGTTTCAATGGTCTGAACCTTGTAAGAAAAGCTTTAAAGAATTGAAAACTAGGTTGACTACAACCCAGTGTTGAGCATACCAGAGGGTACACAAGGCTTTGTTGTGTATTGTGATGCGTCCAGAGTTGGGCTGGGTTATGTATTAATGTAGAATGACTAGGTTATAGGTTATGCCTCTAGACAACTTAAGATTCACGAGAGTATTTACCCAACCCATGATATAGAGTTGGCTTCTGTAGTGTTTGCATTGAAAATATTGCGTCACTATGTCTATGGTGTTCATGTTGATGTGTTCACCGATCACAAGAGTTGTCAGTAAATATTCAATAAGAAAAAGCTTAATCTCAGACATAGAAGGTGGTTGGAGTTACTCAAGGATTATGACATGAGTATTTTATATCACCCAGGTAAGGCTAATGCTATTACTGATGCTTTTAGCAGATTGTCTATAGGTAGTACTTCTAATGTTGCAGAAATAAAGAAAGAGTTACCCAAAGATGAGCACATACCTGCACAATTGGGAGTCTGATTAATGGATTCCAATAAAGGAGGAGTGGTGGTGATGAATGGGGCTGAATCATCACTAGTGTCCGAAGTGAAAGAGAAACAAGACCAAGATCCTGTTTTGTTTGAATTGAAGGCAAATGTTCATAAGCAGAAAATGATGGCTTTTGAACAAGGGAGCGATAGTGTATTGAGATATCAAGAGAGTGTGTGTACTAGAAGTGGATAAATTCTAAGAGAGACTCATTGAAGAAGCTCATAGCTCCGGATACATTATCCTTCCGGGTTCTACAAAGATGTATCATGACTTGAGAGAAGTCTACTGGTGAAGTAGTATGAAGAGGTGTATGGCAGAGATAGTTGCTAAGTGCTCGAATTGCCAACAAGGCAACATAGAGCACCAGAGGCCCAGCGGTATGACTGAGAAAATAGATCTTCGGGAATGGAAGTTGGAGATGATCAATCTGGATTTTATTATTGGTTTACCACGATCTCGCAGGCAATATGATTCGATTTGGGTTACTGTAGATCAAATGGCTAAATAAGCCGATATCTTACCGGTAAAGACTACTTTTCAGCAGAAGATTATGCCAGATTATATATTTAAAAGGTAGTCAGACTTCATGGAGTTCCAATTTCTATTATTTCAGATAGAGATGCGCAATTCACTGCACAATTCTGGAAGTCTTTCTAGAAATGTTTGGGTTCCAAGGTAAATTTGAGTACTTTTGTTCATCTTCAGATTGATGGTCAAGTAGAGCGTACAATTAAGAACTTAGAAGATATGTTGAGGGCGTGTGTGATCGATTTCAAGGGTAGTTGGGATGATCACTTACCTCTAATAGAGTTTGCTTACAAAAAAAATTATCACTCTAGCATCCAGATGACTCTTTATGAGGCTCTATATGGGAGAAGATGTAAATATCATATTGGATGGTTTGAAGTTTGTAAAGCTGGGTTTATAGGACCAGACTTGGTTCATCAAGCTATGGATAAACTGAAGATCATTCAAGGAAGGTTGAAAACAACGCAGAGCCATCAGAAATCCTATACTGATTTTAGGAGAAGAGACTTAGAGTTTGAGGTTGAGAATTGGGTCTATTTGAAAGTTTCACCCATGAAGGGTCTTTTGAGGTTTGGCAATAAAGGGAAGCTTAGTCCCCGGTATATATCCGAGAGAATTGGAAATGTAGCATATGAGTTGGAGCTACTGCCAGAGTTAGCAGTTGTCCATCCAATATTCCACATTTCCATGTATAAGAAGTGTATGAGGATCCTTCACTAATTATACCTACTGAAAATATTTTTATTAAGGACAACCTATCTTATGAGCAGATTCTTGCCGAGATACTTGATCATCAGGTTCGCCAGTTGTGGAGCAATGAGGTAGCATTAGTCAAATTCTTATGGAGGAATCGGTTTGTTGAGGAAGCAACTTATTATGTTGAGGAGGATATGAAGAAGAGATACGAACATCTCTTTGAGTGCAGATAAATTATAGACCAAGGTAATGACTTTTAGTAAAACACTCATTTAATTGATATGCTATGTTGTGTTAATTTGCAGGTTGGGTGTTTGAGCTGGGTGTTAGAGGTTGCCACCCTGAGTCTACTTAGAGTAATCTCATTTGAGGAAGAATGTTCTCAAGGGGGTTATATTGTAACATCCCGCCTTAGAAAGAGCAAAATTTAGAAACCACTAAATTGGACAAAGCCAAATTGAGAATTTTTCAAGTTATGCTTAAGTTGTGAGTTTTTGGTCAACTTCAAACGACCATAAATTTCAGGACAAGATGAGTTAGGTTGCCCAAAAGATATCAAATGAAATGTCTTTGAATCCTCTTTATAAAGCAAACAAGTTTGCTGAATTTTGAGTTCAGATGAAGGAGATATGATCGTTTGAAGTCACCTTGTCCAGTTAAGAAATTTACACAAATTAATGAGGGGTATTTTGGCCTTTTCCATACCCCAACAGCTTTAAATGTTTTATTAATATTTTAGGGGTCTAAATTGATTTGGATCAGTTTCACAATCTTAAATTACACTTAGGGTTTTTGAGAGAAGTTCAAGAGGAAAAAAGATGAGAGGTTCAAGGTGTTCGTCAAGATTCTTGAGATTTGTTGAGGAATTTCGCCAAGGGTTTGATCCATAAGAAGTATGTAACCTTTCATAGTGTTGGGTTCGTTCACCCACCACCCAATCATGCATTTTCACTTTGAAATTCATCCATGAGATTGAGTATATTTAAGTTTTTGATGAGTGTTCTTCAAGTGTTGTTCGTCATTCTTGAATTATAATGTTTTTTTGAGTTCTTGAGGTGAAGATCTTCTTAATACTATTTGTTCTTAAGGGTTTTCGAGTATATTTTCATGTAATTAAGTTTGGTAGAATCTAAGAGGGTTTGGAAGAAACCATTCAATTCTAGGTGAATTAGGGTCAGAAAATGAGAAACAAAATTCATCGGGTTTTCTAGGAAAGGGCAGGTGCGCTGCGCCAGTAGTGCGCCAGAATTGCGCCTTTGAAGTTCAGGGGTTGGCGCTTCGCGCCACTCAGTATGCCAGGTCGCCTATCCCATCCTATTTTTTGTCGTTTACTCCGTCTGAGTTCTTTTAAAGTGTAACTTTACTCCTTTCTGATTCTAACTACTCCAAACTACATCTAAACATCGATAGTTCATTCATAACCCTTGAATTCATAATTCAACTTCAAGGTAAAGTTAAGAGTAAATTCTTGAGAGTTCTCGAGTCATTTTGAGAAGTCTTCTACAATCTTCTAAAACTTGTTTTAAGACTTGAGTACTTGAGTATGAGGATAAGGAGAGTTGAATTTTTCAAAATGAATACATGGGGACTAAGTAGTCCAAAGAGTAAATGTATTTACATTTAAAATGAGAGGAAACATCGATTTCCAAATGATTTCATGAGGAGTTTTGAGTACTTTCTCATTTTAGAGAAACCTTTTGAGTAATAATCTCAAAGTTTGAGGATGATGAAATGTTTTTAAACATATGAGCTAAGCTATAGTTTTGGACTAGTATTGAACATCGATATGGGGACGAGTTCAAATAACTCAAAGTCCTCATAAATAATGTAACCAACATGGGTAGAAAGGGTAATACTTTTTAGTTGATTCCTTATTGCTTTTTAAGCATAGCTTAGTGGATTCACATAGTAGAGGATGTCTTATACTTTGGCAAGGTATAGGATAGTTCTGGCAGCGTGTGCGAGATGATGTATCATCACATAGCTCATAGTGATGATTGTCGGTTAGAGAATCTCACAAATTGAGTATTTTCTATCTTTTCATACAAATAGGAGTTGTTATTGTATTTTTAAATACATTTTTTTTATCTATTGTTTTAATTTTTTTATATAAACTGCATCTTTATTGTTGTTTTTATATTTTTTCGAGTTGAGTATCCATGAGTTGAGGTTGAGTTAAGTAGAGTCGAGGTGAGTATGTTTCATTCTTTCCAAGTTCAAGCTTTTATGTTATGTTATGTATTCCCCTTACATGCTCGTACATTGGATTTACTGATTCCATTTGGCCTGCATCATTGCATGATGTAGATATAGGTAACCTGGGTCATCAATAGGCGCTTTGTTGATACCACAGTAGTTCGGGTTAGCTTTGGTGAGCCTACTTGCTTCTAGAGGATTCCATTTACTTTTCACCTTTGTTAGGATGTCGTGGGTCTTGTCCCAACTTCTATCCTTGTCATTTAGAGGCTTCATAAATAGATAGTGGTAGTTGAGAAGTCTATTTCATTTTCAATTGTTAATGTTCTAAACTTGGGTTACTTGCTTTTGCAAGTGAATGGGTTATTTCTAAAATATTCTGAATATTTATTTGAGACAATTTAGTAACTCTTTCGTTGAGAGTTGAGTCAGGATTTGCTTGGGGCCATAAATGGTTCTCGAGTGCCGGCCACGTCCAAAGTGTAGGATTGGGGGTGCGACAACAATACTAGATGAGACATGCAATTTTCAATGTATTACATGTTCGGACAGATCTTGTAGTGGGCTCACTCTATTATATTATTGAGATAAGGCACAAGTATCCTCCTAGACTATGACCTAAATCCTAGAGACACATCTTGAAACGACCCCAAAAATGCCCGAAAATGTGCTTCGGAAACACCTATAATTGTAATTTCCATATATCTCAAAATCCGTGCATGATTTCGGAAATTCGACTTCATATTCTTATTCAGGAGGTCAAATTGAGTGGGAAATGGGTCTAACCC
>JAJOOF010003072.1:0-17731 GCA_029582545.1 Solanum lignicaule
CTAAACAAGTTTCCGGTAACTTCCGAAGCACATTTTTAAGAACTTTTTGGGTCAAATTCAAATATAATCATTTCATTAAGTTCTCGACTCCAAACTCACATGTGAGGCTCTAGTTTCACTAGTTCGTTTTTAGGGTCGTTACATCTGAGTAATCAAGTAACCTGTGTCGCACCGTAAAGTTAAATTGTGCGCTGCTTGGGAGGCAACCCAAGATTGTAAATGTTGTAGGTAGTTTACATTTTAACAGTTTTTTTTAATTTGATAGTGTCATTGTCTATTGGTGTGTGTGCAGGAAGGAATTGAACATAGAAGTAAGGAGTTGGGTGCAGGAAGCCCTTCACTAGAAAACTTACGGACCGTGGTGCCCTTCACGGGCAACTTCATTGTCCGTCATAATCACCAGCCCCTTAAAGGGGACCTACTGGAAATGCACCCATAAGGTTCACGAAAGCGTTTACGGTCCTTTTACTCTTAGACGAACCGTTTAGCCTCTCGTGAACCTCAGGTTAGTTTTTCCCACCAAGTGTTAGTCATGGACCACACCACGGACCGTGTAGCTCTTCAAGAGCCTCATCATGGTCCGTCGTCTTCATTCCAGCAGTGCCCAGTCGATCTGATCTGATCCGACCCACGCACAATTAAAAGTTTAAAACATTTTATATAATCTCTAAAAGTTCCAAGGGTCAGTTTATTCCTCTTCCCTCTCAGCCATAACGGTTCCTAAAGTTATTAAAAGGTTTTTCAATATCCATAAATTCACAATTCATCAAGGAATCAAAACCTTAGTTCTATATTGTCAAGAAATTGAAGTGAAGTTCTTCTTTTATCTTTTTGGGCAAATTTTTTTATCTTATTTAAAGTAAGTTCCTCTATTAACTTGTTATAAGTTTGATCTTATCAATAGGCAAGTTAGAACTACTTTGCGTGCTTGAATTTTAGCCTTTTATGTAATGAACTGTCATTGTTGCTTCTTAATTGTTGTGGGTTTGTGGAAATTAGGTGGAATTGGTAGTTTTCGCTTGTGGGTAGATTTTATTTATGTGAAAATGGTGTTGAATGATGATATGACTGTGAGTTTGAGTCCAATTTGTGAAATAAAAGTATGGTTTAATGAATTTTGCCAATAAAATTGTTGAAATTGAGAGATTATACTTGTGTGCGTGTGGGTATGGTCGTACTAGGCGAATATTGGTCTTGTTTTAATAGGAATTGATGATAAGTGGGAGATGAGTGGTAAATATGTGCTAAAATGTCTCGTAGAGGTATAATAGTGTGTTGTATATGGTTGAAATTTGACACGATCACTGAAGAGTAGCCAAGTGTAAGTCCACGATGGGCTTCACGGACCGTGGTTCCAACCACGGGATGTGGAACCACTCGTGGTCCACACTTGAGCAAAGAAAGAGCACTGGATAAGTTCACAAGGGTCATCACAGACTGTGGTTCACTCCACAGACCGTGAAGTCCTCCATGAACCAAACCAGTACACTTCCTTACTTAACCTATCTTCTGTCTCGTGTTCACTATGGTCTCCATGGACCGTGGTGCCCACCACCACCCGTGTAGACCCCTGTATAAAAAAAAGTTTAAAAAATTATTTTTATTTTCTCTACATTAATTTCTATTTTTCAGTTTGATTTCGTGGCCCTTCCTAATGATAGATTGGGTGACGACATTCTTAAGGCAAGGTGTCACGTTGTCATTACATAGGGGAAGTCTGAGTACCCGTTCGTTGAGTAACTCGTTTTTGTTGTTTAATCCTCAGGTATTATGGCACCCCGAAGAAAGTCTGCAGCTCCACATCCCTCACTACTTCCTTCTCCATTGCAAAGTAATAATATAGCAGAATCTAGTAGTTCGAAGGTACATGTTAACACTACTATTAAAGATCACTCTCCTCGAACTACTAGATCAAGGACAGCGAGAGCAATTCTTCAGGACACTCATTTCTAGTCTGAAGAGGAAGGTAGCGAATCTGGGAGTGGTAAGGCATTTGGTAGTGGTTCCGAAAGCGGTGAAGCATCTGGGAGCGGTTCTGGAGGCAGTCAGGAGTCTGTTAGCGGATCTCAGGATAATGAAACTGCATCTCCACTGGAGGTAGGAGCGGAACCCGACACATGAGCACATGAAGAGACAGGTGATGAAGAGGAGGATAATGATGTTAGCACCGACACTGCAATGGTCCAATATGTTCACCTACATGAAGTTGACCTAGTGGTGAGACAACAACTGATTGATTGTTTCTGTTCTATGTGGACTGTGAACAAGTCTGAAGATTTCTTCAAGAATGGGATTGTGAACAAGTCGGGTGGCTTTAGCGGTAGACCAGTCATGCTGGAGACTAGAGTAGTGGTGGCAAATATCCACACATTTCCAGACATCTACAGGATATTTCAGCTGCATCAGTTCGAATGGATGAACAACTCACCTGGAGAGTTCTCCCCCACCTGACCAGAGAATTATACGCCTCCTATGCAGTCACATTGATGAACTTCGTTGCAGATACTGAAACAACTAAACGGGGGCAGAAAGCAATTGCAAGTACCTGGAGAACACTTAACTCAATTGTGGTTCGAGGCAAATCCGTGGATATCTCTGAGTCTACTATCAATACGATGCTGCATGGTCCAGAATACACAACACCAGCTTCAGTTGGCCTTTCTAAAGGCAAACATCATGCTGTGATGAGTGAGACTAAGATGGAGGATCAGAGTTCTAGAGAACGGGTCATGCGCTGAATTGCAGGACTAATTGCATAAGAAGGTGAGAACGGGTCATGCGCTGAATTGCAGGACTAATTGCTAAGAAGGTGAGAATGTGGTTTGGGTCATAGGGACACAGATGCATATTACTAATGTAACACCCTGAATGTTTATGGTTGTATTTTGTCTCGTGTACAACACTTACGATCCTAAGTTTGAGAGTTTTACTGTAACATCGCTTGTGTTAAAAAATATTAATTTTAAATTGAAATTTGATATGAATATATTTACATGAAAATTATTTAGTTACAATATAGATGTGTATATATTTTATAAGTTTTTCCTAATAATTTATTAATCATTTTAATGGAGATGTTTTCTCTAGCCACGTAGAAAAAATCATTTTGGGTCAATGTTACATAGTCTTTATCTCTTTAAAAATAAATTACTCTTTAATTATGTAGTTCCACGTAACTTAACTGGAACATGTATTTACATATAATATAAAATAAATACATGTGTACTTTTCCTCATTTAATGAATTAAGGAGTTAAGTGGGGTTGTGATAATTATTTTAATATAAAAGTATTAAGTTTTCCTTTTTAATTCATTAATAAACCCCACCGCCTCTTATCCTTAACAAAAGATACAATTTTCCCCTTAGCACATATGTTTCTATAACTTAGAGAAATAAATCTTACAACATCAGTTCTTTAAAAAAATTATGGCTTCTGATCGGTATGTTCTATATGTAAATAAAGACACACATATCATCCACAAATCAAAGTGTGCTATTTTCCGGGTTAAGCTTCCTAATTTCTCCGCTATTTTCTTGATTCTTGTATCGCGTGAGTTCCAAATTATAGCAAATCATAAGTATTGGACAAAGAAATTTGCTAGATGGAGTTGGTGGTGGCTTTTGGTATGCAGTCATTATGGTATGTTAAGGCAAAACATTTTTTTTTCATAGCGCACAAATCCTAAAAATTATAAATCATCGAATGAGTCATTTTTTACTATTCTATTGCTAGGAAGACCGCTTGTGAAGGGCATTGGGATATCAGCTAATCTTATTCTTGACTTTATCATATCATTACTATGTTTGTACTATTTGATGTATACTTGACGGTTAAAGCTATTTTCCTGCAGTTTCTTTGTCTATGTTTTCTACTTTTGTGCAAAGTAGCGTCATAGCTTTGAGTATTTCTTCTATTGTATTTACATTCTCAGTTTCAGACGAGATACAGAAAGTTGAAATACTAGGATTCTATGCAAGAAAAAGAGTTATTGGAATAGCTACTATATTAAATGAGTTAACAACAAATTATTTAAGTGGAAATTCGGTGTGGAGTTATTATGCAAGAGAACAAACTATGATATACTCAAATTCTAGAGAAACCAGAGAAGTTGTGAAACAATCTTGTTTCTAAGCAGGCTCATTCCATTACCGAATTGGAGTCTTCTATAGTAAATCAAGTCAGACATGTCAGTCTCTTTTGAGTTTGTAAATGATTAATTTTCTAAGTTGAAGTCCAGTAAAGAGCTTCGAGTCAATTATGAGTCTATAGGCCTAAATGGTCGTATGAAATTTAAGTGAAGTTACGATGAGACTCTTTAAGGACCTTATGCTATTTATGAATATCCTCATGTTTAAGTTACCTTCTAAAGTCAAGTTAAGTATTCAGGTTCATTCTAAAAGCCTATGATGTTCTATGAGTCGTTACATGTTATACGAAAGTGGTTACGGGTTTATGAGAACAAGAGTACCAATGGGCCAATATTGGCAACATGAAAACGAAAAAATATATGCATTATGAATCCATGACATGACATGCTATGCATTCTACTCCCGAGCTATAATCAGAAGGTATGGGGCCTATTGCCTATATTTATACGTATGAGATATTGATGGCCAGAAGTTGGCGAATATGATGTCAGTTCGCTACCGGAAGACACCACCATTGCTAGCATTTGGTTGGGTATGTCATGCATTTGCATATATATATATATATATATATATATATAATCACAACATACGATTACTCGAGCATATCATGCATATTTGATTTCTATGATGTCAGGTATCAGCCATAATGGCTATTAGAGTTTTAATTTCAGGTTGTATCTCTATTACCCTTTTTATCGCAACTATTTATGGTTTCACTTTTTGCCTTGCATACCAGTACATTTTCATTCGTACTGACGTCCCATTACCTAGGGATGCTGCATGTCATGATGTAGGTTCAGACAGATGTCTTGATCGTCTTTGCAATAGGGGTGTTGTCTCAGCTAAAGATTGGTAAGCTCCATTCTTCCCGGAGCTATTGGTTGTATATAGGTTTTACACACTTGAGTTTTGTATATAGTTCTTGGTCTAGTTGGGGAATTTTCCCAATCAGATGAGTTGTATTATTCTTAAAGACTTGTGGACATACCTTGTTGGGTCTTCTTAGCTTCAATTTGTAGCCTTTTCATCTTAAAGTATATTGTTTCATTTGCAGCCTTGTCGGCTTGCTACTTCTTCATCAGTTAAGTTGGCTATCACGCCCCGAGCCTACACCCCGGACGTGGCTAGCACTCGAGAACCATTGCTGGCCCCAAGCGAACCCTTGGCCTGGCTTACTTACTCAGCGGAAAACTCTATGCTTATTTATAATGATCAAAAGCACTATACTCACTTGAATAATAAAATACTGAGAATGCTTAAAAAGTCAAACATTCAACTTGGCTAAAATGGCAACTCAAGTCTTAACATATGAAATGATAAGGTAAAGACAACTGAACTACTAACTATCTATGAAGCCTCTAAAACAAAAAGGAATGTTGGGACAGGACCCCCGATCATCCTAACAACTGAAAACTAGAAAGCAAATGATAAAAATGAGCCCTCCGAAAAACAAGGAGTCTCACCAACTAACTCTGAATGTTGAACCTGATCAACGAGGCGCTGGATGATGATCCTAGTTACTTGCGTCAACATCATAAAACGATGCAGGCCAACTGGCATCAGTACATTGAATGTATGAGTATGCGAGTTGGAATGCTAAACATAACACAGGCTTGAAAAGATTATGAAAGAAACACTTACCTTGGCTCTTCTCAACTCATGAATAACTTAACTCATAACAAAACAATGAAACACATGCAATATATGAAAAGCTTTATAAAACAATAAAAAAGCAACTTAGTTCGTTAAAGAAAATGCAATAACAAACTCAAACTTACTCATATAATAAAGTAATATAGTTTCTGTGGGAGTTTCTCTAACCGACAACCACCACTATGAGCATAAGTAGTGATACAACGTCTTGCCCATGCTGCTAGAACTGTCCTATTCTTTGTCGTCATATAGAACGCCTTAACTAAGTGGATCTACTAGTCTATGCTAAAAGCATCTTAAGGAGTCATCTAAAAAGTATGATCCTTTACTACCCATGATGGCTACATGGTTTATAAAGACTTTAGTTAATATGAACTCGCATCCCCATATCGGTTCTCAATACTACTCCCAAAATATACTTAGCTCATATGTTTTTAAAACAAACTTCTTTCTTTGGTTTGAGATAATTACTCAAAACTTTAGCTTAAAAGCTCTCTTGGAAATCGGTGTTTCCCTTTCTTGTTCAAATGTGAAAAATATTTTAAAGTCTTGGGAATAATTAGTTCCCTTATAGCTTTTTGAGAAATGAACTCAACTCTTTACTCTTTGCTTAACTTGAAACTTAAGTCTTAAAACAAAGTTAAAACGTTTGTGAAAGACTTTTGAAAACTTTATAAACTTCTCTTAACTTGACTCTTAACTTCACTTGACTGGAATCTTAACTTTCCTTGAATTGAATTATGGATTCAAGGATTGTGATTTGTGATAGGAATGATCTCATGATGTTTAGGAGCGTTTGTAGATAGCTAAACATGAGAAAAGATCAAGAAATCACCGTCTTGGAACAAGTCTGCGTCACGGAGTTTCATTTAAATATTTGATCACGAAATTAAATTTTGAGACAGAGGAGTCTGCATCCCAACCGTGACGCAGAGCTGGTTTTTGTTCACTGGGGGAGCAAGTCCGTGATGCGGACTTGCATGCCAAAACCCGCTCGACTTGTTCCTTCTTCGAATTCCAACTCCATTTCGCCTAAACTCCACTATTTTTCTCAAATTCTGTTTAGATCTCGATACCCAGCATATGTACCCAAGAACCTAACTCAAAGCAACTCTAAAACTCGACGTAAAGATCTCAGAAACATCTCAATTCAGCCCAATTCAAGAACGATATCAAATTCAAGAATACAAATCAAGAGCATAAACTTTCAAACTCTTTTAAGACAAATTCACATTGAAATAAACATGTTTGGCACGTGGGTGAACAAACCCAATGTTATGAAAGCCTCGTATACCTTGTAGGATTGAATCCTTGGCGAATTCCACAACCAAAATCTCAAGAACTTGACGAATCTTGAGTTTCTCTTCTCCTTTCTCCTTTCTCCTTTTTTTCTTCTTTCAAAGCCCTAGAGTATTTCTTAAGTGTGTAAACTGAACTAACTCAGTTTAGACTCCAATAATTACTCAAAAACGGATTTAATAAATTGGATAAGGAAAAGACTAAACTACCCTTCAAAAATCCGGATTAGACTTTCCTTATTCCAACAACCCAACTTCCAAAGGGCATAACTCACTTATCCAAACTCGGAATTACGCAAACTCATCGTTGTTGGAAAGGTTATTCCAAGAGCTTTCCAACCATATCTGTAAACACACCTAACTAATCCTGAGATAGGAGTTATGGCCATTTGAAGTTAACCAAAAACTCAACTAGCATACTTAACAATTTTCCAGATTCTCATATACTTTCCAAAAACGACTATTTCCAATTATTAACTCCTTCCTAGTTATTTCAAATTGGAGAGATGTTACAATATCTCCCCCTTGGAAATATTCGTCATCGAAAGAGATTACTCTTACTAGGCTAAGGGTGTAACATCTAACATTCAACTCAACACCCAACAAGCAATGCAATTATAACATGTTAACTTATAAATGAAAGAGTACTAAGAAGAGAATTAGTACCTTAATCTGGAATGTCTCCAGTTTCAAAGAGATGTGGATATCTCTTCTTCATATCTTCATCAGCTTCCCAAGTAGCTTTCTCAACAAATTGGTTCCTTCAAAGAACTTTGGTTGATGCTACTTCCTTAGTCCTCAACTTGTGAACTTGGCGATATAGAATCTGAACAGGAATCTCCTCATAAGATAAGCTATCTTTGATCCCAATATCTTCCATTGGTATGATCAATGAAGGATCACCCATGCACTTCTTCAACATGGAGATGTGAAAGATCGGATGAACCGCGACTAACTCTTGTGGTAACTCCAACTCATATGCTACACTACCTACCCTTTCTGATATTCTGTAAAGGCCAATATACCAGGGACTAAGGTTCCCCTTCTTACCAAATCTCATAACACCTTTCATGGGTGAAACTTTCAAGTATACCCAATCATCTACTTCAAACTCTAACTCCATCCTCCTAACATCAGTGTAAGATTTCTGACGACTTTGCACCGTTTTCAACCTCTCTTGAATCACTTTCACCTTCTCCATAGCTTGATGAACTAAATCTAGTCCTATCAACCTTGCTTCACCAACTTCAAACCATCCAGTAGGAGATCTGCATCTTCTCCTATAAGGAGCCTCATAAGGAGCCATCTGAATGTTGGAGTGGTAACTATTGTTGTAAACAAACTCAATAAGAGGTAAGTGATTATCCCAATTACCTTTGAAATCAATCACACAAGCACTCAACATATCCTCTAAGGTCTGAATAGTGCACTCTGCTTGACCATCTGTCTGAGGATGAAAACAGTACTCAAGTTCACCTTCGAACCCAAGACTTTCTGGAATGACTTCCAAAACTGTGCAGTAAATTGTGCACCCCTGTATGATATAATTGAAACAGGGACTCCATGAAGTCTTACCACCTCTTGAATATATAACCTGGCATAATCTTCTGCTGAATGGGTAGTCTTTACAGGAAAAAAGTGCGCTGATTTGGTCATTCGATCCACAATCACCCATATAGAATCATGCTGCCTGCGAGACCTTGGCAAACCTATGATGAAATCCATGTTTATCATCTCCCACGTCCATTTCGTAAGTTCTATATTCTGGGCCAAACCATTGAGCCTTTGGGACTCTACTTTAACTTGTTGGCAATTGGGACACTTAGCAACAAATTCTGTAGTGCCCTTCTTCATGCTATTCCACCAATACGCCTCTCTCAAGTCACGATACATCTTTGTGGAACCCGGATGAATGGAATATCTGGAGCTATGATCTTCCTCCATGATCCTCTCTTGGAGTCCATCCACCATTGGTTCACACAATCTACCTTGATATCTCAAAACGCCATCTCCCCCTTGTTCAAAAGCCAGTACCTTTTGCTTATGAACATTTGCCTTCAATTCAAGTAAAATAGGATCTTGGTCTTGCTTCTCTTTTACTTGTGACACTAATGATGATCCAGCCCCATTCATCACCACTACTCCACCTTCTGTGGAATCCACCAGTCAGACTCCTAAGCGTGTAAGTCTATGCACATCTTTCGCTAACTCTCTCTTTTCTTCCTCAACATGGGTGGTACTACCCA
This sequence comes from Solanum lignicaule, assembly GCA_029582545.1. Classification (NCBI taxonomy): domain Eukaryota; kingdom Viridiplantae; phylum Streptophyta; class Magnoliopsida; order Solanales; family Solanaceae; genus Solanum; species Solanum lignicaule. The sequence goes on from JAJOOF010003072.1 coordinate 9,347, forward strand.
AAGACAACTTGCTTAAAGTATCAGCAACAACATTAGCCTTACCTGGATGATAAAGAATACTCATGTCATAATCTTTGAGTAATTCTAACTGTAGACATGTAATTTTTTACTGAACTTAAGTTTAACACCATTTTTAGAGCTTAAATATTTTATAAAAAACCTAAATTAAATACTTTGACTTTTACTATATTTTATTAACTTTATTGTAAAAGGTTTGAAAACAACAAAAAATAGAGTCATGTTTTAGGCTAAGTTTTATTTTTCAAAAAGAAAAGGAAATTTACAAATATATATGTTTTTAATTTAGATTTAATGAATAAGTTAGTGTTTCTCAATTATATTTTTATGTTAGTTATTTAACTTTTCTATATTTTTATTAATCCAAAATAAGTAATTATTATTATTATTATTATTATTATTATTATTATTATTATTATTATTATTATTATTATTATTATTATTATTATTATTATTATTATATTTTATTTGTTAACAACAATTTATTTTATTTTATTTTTAAAAAAAAGAAAACAACCTAAACTTTCCACTCATCACACTACACATACACTACACCTCCATTACCTATCCAATCCACTCACCACACTTCCTCACACTACCACACAACCCACCCTACACACTACTACACAACACACATACACTACTATATTAGCAATACACACCCACACGAAAAAGGATCAGCAAAAGAAAATGCACAAAAAAAAAGAAAAAAATCAGCAACAAATACATAATACAAACCAAACACACATACGCACAGCAACACAAAAATACAAATAAAAAAAATCACCAAAAACAATATACGCAACACACACACATGCACGAGAGAAAAAGGAAGAAAAATCATTCTAAACACACACATGCACGAAAGAAAAAGGAAGAAAAATCAACATTCTGCACAACACAAAAAGTTCCAAACTATCCTAAGAAAACACTACAGAACACACGCAAAAAGAGAATCAGCAACACACGACACACTTAGGAAAACTAGAAAAAAACATTTTTCATTTCCTTTCAAGAACACAACACAAAATATAAAAATTTGTGGGTGTTCTAATCGAGGTTCGGTCAAGAGTTTGCGGTATTCAATTTTTCCTTATCTCTTTAATTTATTTATGGAATTTGATGTAATTTTATGACAACTTTTTCTATTTTTTTTATTCATAGTTTGATTGAAATGAACAATTTGTTAGTTATTATACCTCTGTTTAATGATTGAAGGTAGCTTTAATTGATGATTATTTTCTATTTATTTATTTATTTTTATTCGTTAGTTGTGACCTCTTAAAAGTGAAAGGTCATGACATTGTTCTTGTCTTCATTTAGATAATAATGATAAGTGGAAATTTGTTAGGCTAAAAATAAGTAAATAAATTATTGTTGTTTTATTTTATCAATCAGAAAAATGAGATTTATTTTAACAATTTTGTATTGTTTTGTTGGATTAGAAAGTGTATGTTTAATTTTGACGTCAACTTTAAGAATAGTAAAAAATAAAATGATATGAAAATGGTCTAAAATTTATTCTAGAAGTTTAGTATTTTACCATTTTTTTTCTTTATAAGAAAATAAATATTTTTGTTTAACATTAGACCGAACACTTCAGCACGATAAAAATATTTGTTTCAGTTAAGAATGTGGTTACACATCTTTTTCTTGAGACATTAAAATAAACTCAAGGATGCGGTGGCGCAGCTTGTCCACTAGTATGATTAACTTTTATTAATTTAAATTAGAGACTTATAGAGAAAAAAAATATTAAGTGGGACACAAAGAAGACAGTTATGTCTCTAAATGTCAAGACCAAGAATGCAGTTACGCATCTAGGTTGAAGCGAATAAAAGTTCAACAATAAAATAAATATGAGCAAATCATGGTCTGTAATAATATATCCAAAAAATAATTTAAGATAAGTATAAGTCAATTAAAGAGACCGTGCTAGAACCACGAGATTCGAGGGATGCCTAATACCTTCCCCTCGATCAATAAAATTCCTTACCCGGATATCTAGTATGCAGATCAAAATTAAGAGTCATTTCCGTTTGATTAGAGATTAAACAAAAAGGTGACTTGGAACATCATAACTCAATTTTATGTGGCGACTCTGAAAAAAATAAAATAATCTCTAATCAATACTGTCACTTAAATTAGAAAAACACTACCATCGTGCGCCAAAAGGGGTGTGACATCTCTGGCAACTCCGCTTTGGACTAACCAGAATTCAAGTTTTGTTATATTGACTTTTACTTGATTTATTTATTATTATTTTTTGATATATTGTGTATGATAGCCTAATGAGCTACTTGCTTCTCATTTATCGCTTTTACATATTTTTGAATTGTATCAAATTGTCTTCATTTGCAGAACAATTCTAAGTCTCTGAAAACACATCACACACATTCATAGGAATGCAGTTATGCATCCTACTTCTATTGAGATAAAGTTGGAGTGTCTTGACACCTGGTGAAGGATTTTTATTCACACATGTTAGACGGGGTTGGATCAGCAATGAAGTCGGAAAAGCGCTGCTACCGATAAGTTACCCCTCCCTGGCTCGAGTTGTCCACTCGGGTAAGCCAGTTTAGATTACTAGTTTATTCAGGTTTGAATCTAATAAAACTAGTACATAGACAAGGTTATCCCTAGAAGACTCCGCTTATTTGCATCAGTTTCATGTGACTTAGTGAGCCTCAAAATAAGAGTTGGGTCCACCTAAGACAAGTATCCCTCTTTTACTTGATCACTTAGCTTATTTTATGTGCTACATGAAAATCTATTTATCTATAAAGTCTCTATAAGTTTGACTCATTTTAGTGTGATTAATGTAATGAAAAAATAAGCTATCTTTTCAACTTATAAAAAAAAGAGTGAGAAAACACATTTAAAATAATCTTATTTTAGAAGCTTTCACGCATTTCTTAAAAAGAGAAATTCCAAAAAAAGAAAGATTTTTCACTTCTTAAAAAAGACAGAGTTTCTTTTGTAGTTCTTAAATAGAAAATTCAAAATATTATTTTTTTTAATACTTTGAAAATATTTGCAATATCACAAAAAAAACTAATTGTTCAATCTGAACGAACTACGCACACCTGATTCTCAACTCGATGAGATACGTAGGCAACCCTTCTTGGGTTTGGTGATCCTTATTAAAAAAATTTTAAAAAGAGAGAAATATTTCTTATTAAAAATAATGTTGTGTTTATGATCTCCCTGAACTACGTTTGACCTGATTCTTGTTTTGACAAGATACGTAGGCAGCCTTATTTTGAGGTTCGGTCTAACCAAGAAAAAAATCTAAAAAATCCTCATCACAAAAGCTGGGGCAAAAAATAAAAAAAAATTAATTCAAGGTTCAAATAAAAATGTTTCTCTTTTTTAAAAATAAAATTGTTTAGGGTAAAATATTTCTTTAAAAGGATTTTTATTTATTTATTATATTTTTAAAAAAATAATTTTAAAAAATCTTGACTTGGTTGGTACCAACATATTTAGGAGTATGCATAAAGAAAAAGAAAAGTGTAAAACTATTTGGCAAAACAAACCAACTTTGTTGTGACCTATAGACTTATTTTGGTATCTCTTGATATATTTATGTAATACTTCAGAAATTATCTTGCTTAAAGTTAAGGCTAAAATAAATTCGAACTCATGTTTCATGTGCATTGTGATGTGAGCTTTAGATATAAAATTCAATGACATGACTTTGTTAATCTAGAACTTGGACCGAATGTTGGTTGAGGCGAAAATTTGAGCAACATTTAACTTGGGAAAGGATTATAGGCTTTCTTTGATCTGATTGTGCCTTTCAAGCCTACTGAATGACATGTTATCCATAGAACTTCCACTTAGAGCATGGAACCTTTTTATTTGGACAACTACATCTTAGCATAGATCCTCTTTGAGTGCATAAATGCATTATTCCTTGATCTCACCTCCTCGAGCGCACTATCAATTATCTACACAGTGCCAAAAATCTAAGTTGTGTAACAAAGTAAAAGGGTCAAACATGTGAAAGTCCAAAAAAAATGACAAAGAAAAGTTAGAATGAAAAAATGAAAAAAAAAAAAAAACCTCCAACGAAAAGGAGAGAAAATGAAAAAAAAAATTTAAAAATGAGGAGAAGCTTTCAAGTAAACAAAGGTCAAATGCGAAAATGAAAAAAATATTGAGAGCACTGTGCAAATTCTAAGGAGGAAATAGTCACTTTATCTCAAATGAATATCCTACCTTTCCCTAAGCCTACATTACAAGTCAATGACAAGTCCTATTTGATCTCATTTTTGGTGTTCTCACATTAGTGGATACTTACATAAGGGCCAAGCATATGGTATCTCAATCTCATGCACTGAACATCTTTCTGAGTGTGAGTGGCCTCTAAAATGTCCTAGGATCGGAACACTTCTATTGTGTGAAGTAGGACTTCATTTGTTGCGAGGTCACTTGAAACATGAGGATACAAATAATTTTATCCCTTAATTTAGGCAAGATGAACTCATCTTGTAAATACTTAAGTATGTTCGAGATACCATTTGAAACTATAGGGATTACTCAAAGTTAACCTTAAATTTGTCTGAAAGTAGTTGAACGTGATTCATGTGCATCATACTAATTGTTGGTACCGACTAAAGTCAAAACATTGTCAACCATGAACTGATTCGTTTCTCAAAAGATGTCTTTTATAGGAAAAATCAAGAAAAAGAAAAATAAATTTTGATTTTTATGAACTACGTTTGACCTGATTCTTGATATACAAGATACGTAGGCAGTCCTACAATGGGCTAGGTCTCACAAAATAAAATCTTGTATCCTTGAAGGAACGAATTAGATCGTATTTTTTTTAATAAAAAAAGTAATAAATTAAAAGAGTTTTAAAGTTTGTCAATTTAAAAAGTGGGGCATATTTCTATTTGTTAAAAAAATCACTCTCATTACTAGGAAACAAACACCCTATTTACATTTTGACCTTAGGGACTAAGCACCCTAGATGCATCATCTTTCATTTTTAGGGAACAAACACCCTAGTTGCATATTGACCTTAGAGATCAAACACTCTAGAGATACTATCTTTCATTTCTAAGGAACAAACACACTAATTGCATCTATGTCATGCATTTTTCTTTGGTATAAGCACTTCTCATTTATGCTAATAGCTCAAATAATATTTTTTTGGTGCAAACTAGGGCAAAAAAAAAAAAGTTGTGATTTTATTTGATGATTCTACTAAGCAGGACCCTCCTAAACAATGGGAATTAGAGTAGCAGGACCCTCCTAAACAATGGGAATTAGAGTAGCACGACCGTCCTAAACAATAGGAATTAGAGTAGCAGGACCCTCTTAAACAATGGGAATTAGAGTAGCAGGACCCTCCTAAACAATGAGAATTATAGTAACAGGACCCTCTTAAACAATGTGAATTAGTATAGCAGGACCCTCCTAAACAATGAGAATTAGTGTAGCAGGACCCTCCTAAACAATGAGAATTAGAGTAGCAGGACCCTCATAAACAATGGGAATTAGAGTAGCAGGACCCTCCTAAACAATGGGAATTAGATTAGCGGGACCCTCCTAAAAAAAAAGAGAATTAGAGTAGCAGGACTCTCCTAAACAATGGGAATTAGCGTAGCAGGACCCACCTAAACAATGGGAATTAGCGTAGCAGGACCCTCATAAAGAATGTGATTTATCATAGCAGGACCCTCCTAAAAAATGGGAATTAGCGTAGCAGGACCCTCCTAAACAATGGGAATTAGCATAACAGGACCCTCCTAAACAATGGGAATTAGCGTAGCAGGACCCTCCTAAATAATGGGAATTAGCGTAGCAGGACCCTCCTAAACAATGGGAATTAGCGTAGCAGGACCTTCCTAAACAATGGGAATTAGCATAGCAGGACCCTCCTAAACAATGGGAATTAGCGTAGCAGGACCCCTCCTAAATAATGGGAATTAGCGTAGCAGGACCCTCCTAAACAATGGGAATTAGCGTAGCAGGACCCTCCTAAACAATGAGAATTAACATAGCAGGACCCTCCTAAATAATGGGAATTAGCGTAGCAGGACCCTCATAAACAATGGGAATTAGCATAGCAGGACCCTCTTGGACAATGAGAATTAGTTTAACAGGACCCTAGACAATGGGATTAGCAGGACCTCCTACATAATGGGATTTAGTTATTTTCTCCTAAGATAAACGTTTCCTAGTTTGAGACCGTTATTTTTTATTTTCTCTTAGGATAAATACTTCCTAGTCTGAGATCGTTATTTTCATTTTCTCCTAGAATAAATAATTCCTAGTCTATGATGTTATTTTTTATTTTCTCCTAGCTAAGATTAACACTTCCTAGTCTGAGATCGTTATTTTTTATTTTCTCCTAGGATAAACACCTCCTAGTCTTAGACGTTATTTTATTTTCTCCTGGGATAAACACTTCCTAGTTTGATATCTTTATTTTTTATTTTCTCCTAGGATAAACACTTCCTAGTCTTAGACATTATTTTTTATTTTCTCCTAGGATAAACACTTCTTAGTCTGAGACCTTTATTTTTATTTTTCTCCTAGGATAAACACTTCATAGTCTGAGACGTTATTTTTAATTTTCTCCTAGGATAAACACTTCCTAGTTTGAGTTTATTTTTTTAATTCACATTTGCTAATAACTTACAAAAAATTTCCAGTGAAAACTGGGGCAAAAATGTTGTTTATTTCTTTTGGTTGTGATGGTTTTCATGTTCCTTTAAGCTAAACATGGATTTGAAATTCAAGAATAAAGTTTCAACTCTTTTCAGGATGATCAATCCCCATGATAGCCATAATTAGCTTCTTCAATGCATGTAGCAGCCTGACTGCCTGACGTCTATTTCTATTCAGCTATTGATCAAGAAAACATGAAGTCATTCAAAAACATTTTCAAATTGTCATTTTGAAGAGTGTCAAAAGCTCACTCTAAGTGGCAAGTTAAGCCTCGAATCCAATTCAAGATCAAGATACTTTCCAAAAAAAAAATCAAGGTGATAGCTGAAGGTCTAGACTCAAGTGAAGACTCAAGAGAAGTTGCATAGATAGGAGCTTGTACTTTTATTTTCCTTTTGACTATTAGCTTTCATTTTTATTTATGTATGGATAAGAGTCATGACTTGGAGCCTCGATGGAACCTCACTTAACTTCCGACTCATCACCTCATCTCCTTGAACTACACATGACCTAATTCTCTTATAACCCGAGATATGTAGGATGTACAAAACCAAGACTCGGTCGCACAATTTTTTCCTTCAAATACAAGTCCAGTCAAAATTTGTCACGTTATCTACTTCTTTGTCTGAAAACTCTTCGTGTTTCCAATCAAAGAGAGGTAAACTGTAGACACGTAATTTTTTACCGAACTTAAGTTTAACACCATTTTTAGAGCTTAAATATTTTATAAAAAACCTAAATTAAATAATTTCACTTTTACTATATTTTATTAACTTTATTGTAAAAGGTTTGAAAACAACAAAAAATAGAGTCATGTTTTAGGCTAAGTTTTATTTTTCAAAAAGAATAGGAAATTTACAAATATATATGTTTTAATTTAGATTTAATGAATAAGTTAGTGTTTCACAATTATATTTTTATGTTAGTTATTTAACTTTTCTATATTTTTATTAATCCAAAATAAGTAATTATTATTATTATTATTATTATTATTATTATTATTATTATTATTATTATTATTATTATTATATTTTATTTGTTAACAACAATTTATTTTATTTTATTTTTTTAATAAAACAAAACAACCTAAACTTTCCACTCATCACACTACACATACACTACACCTAGAGCTGTCAAAATGGGCTAGCCCAACCCTAACGGGCTAGAGAGTTAAATGGGTTGGGACGGGCTGGCCCTTTTAATTAAAGGGCCGATAAAATAGCAGCCCAACCCAGCCCTAAGCGGGCCACGGGTTGGGACGGGTTGGCCCTTCAACCAAAAAATGAACAATATTACACTCTTAGAAAGAGTATCGAACTTTGACATCTATGAACACGACATCAATACATACAAAAATTCATTTATAAATCACACTTCGGTGAATACTTACAAAAATACATTTATGAATCACACACTTCGGTGAATACTTACAAAAATACATAATAGCCAACGTAAGATTTAGCGGATAAATGTTGATCATTCCACCATTCCTCCCACAAAAAACTAGCTGGTTTACAAGATTTCCAGCAACACAAGGCAGCCCAAATACTTAACAAATCTAAATTGCTAAATATTACATGACCCGTTAATTAAAGTTTCACGACTCCGCTTCCACTTGTACCATCGATCACATTTGAATCAGCATGTGATATTGTTTCCTTAAGAAGTTCATCTTCATCT